>JABBWB010000468.1:0-26900 GCA_016628085.1 Suillus occidentalis
GCGTTAATAAACATCAAATAGAATGGTCATGAATACTTTAGAGCGATGACGAACAAAATCAAATGAATAGAATAAGTGGTCACTGGCACAGTCCTGGAAGTAAGTTAGTCTCCTGACACCTCCGCCTCCCTCTCCATCCCATCTGCAATAGCCTCCAGCGCAACTTTGGGTTTCGCCAGTGTAAATGTCCTGTTCTCTGCGCCCTCCCCATTTCCAATCTTCTCTGACCTCTGCAAACCAAGCGCAGTCGTGCACAAAACCACTCCAGATTGCGCCCCACTCCCCTCATCGAAGTCCTTCATCGATTCCGTGTCGAATCTCTCTCCAACCGTAGCATGGGTGGGCCAGAGATCTGCCGATGTGACTTCTTCCCCCATTGCTTTGTTAAGCCTTGTTGCCATGCGGACGATGTTCGACACGCGTTCGCCGAACTTCATGGTGAATTCGCGATACGCATCATCGTAGTTCTTTGTGCAACCAGCCGCGATCATCACGATCACGAGGGTGTCGCTAATATGCGCAACCATTGTTGAGTGCACGTCCGCCTCCAGCAGAGCAACCTTCTGCGCATGAGATCGAGTCAAAGCGCGCCATCGGCCGCTGACTGCCTGGCTTTCTGTCATGCGCTTCAGTATGTTTACTTCTATAGATACATTTTGATTCTTACCTGTCTCCCGGACGTCGCCATAGATCTCCGCCAGTGGTTGCTCAGCCTGCAAGCCGTCAAAGTCCCAGGTCATTATGATCCAACGAGAGAACTCGACTGTAGCGGCCTGGAGTGCAATCTGGATCAAGAGAGGGTCTTCTCCATGCTGCACGGTACTCAGGAGCGACGTCATAGCAGGTCCAATCAGTTCACTGGTTCGCATACTAGCTTCCTTTATCTCTTCTCGGTGTTCAGGCTTGCGAGCGAAATCGAAGGAATCCGAGATGAAAGCTGCCGTCTGCATGATCTCTTGGTTGAGCTCGTCTACCAGTCTCATGACTTCCGCTCCTGAGAGCGTGTCGGCTGTGCTCAGGAATGCCTGTGCACCCCGTAGCTCCCTCGTACGATCGTTAAGTAGGGTGGTCTGGTCGCTGAATTTGGTTTGTATGGCCTGCAGCTCGTTTTTCAGGGCCTTCTTGTCGGTCTCTCGCATCAGTAGCTGCTGTTGGTATGAGCTGAGATCTTGCTGAAGCTTTTGATGCTCATTTTGAAGCTTGGAACGTTCTTGCTGGACCTTTTCTCTCTCGCTTTGCTCCTGTAGTAACCTGACCTGGATTTCATCGGCCTCCTTGCTGGCTTTTTTCAGAATGTTCGTAAGCCGGATAATTTCCGTTTTCAGTCTGTCCTTGTCTTGCGCCGAAACTTGATACTCCAGCTCAAGTTTCTTCAGCTTGTCCTCTGCTGATATGCGTTTCCTCTCCTCCTCCTCTGCTTTCTTCTTCCACTCAAGCAGTCGCTCTTCCGCCTTAACGTCGCGGAACAGAGATTTCAGCCAGACGAAGAACGCGCGAGGTCGGCGTAACCACCAGCACATGAAGAAAGGGAAGCTAGCGCTAACAAGGGCAACGGGTACAGTGAAGCCTTTAGATGGTAAGAACCCGTATGTTGACAGGTTCATGGTCGTATTGGTCGCAAGGTAAGGAACGTTCACTACATATTGAAGGGCTATGCCATGTGGTAGAAGCATGTTCATTTCTGCCTCGTGTCCGGTACGGCGACCATTAAGGCGGCGTCGAAGGCACGCTGCGGTAGCGTTCCAATTTGCCTCACAGATCACGCTGCGGACCGTGTGTAAACATGTCGGTAGTCATTTTGTCTTCACATCAGTCCCTTAGTTATGCTGTGGTCAGTCATATTTTGTCACAGCGACATGCTGCTACACCCTGGGCCGCGGTGTGTTATTCAGCAAATTAAACGGCATTATTCATGGTGTGTGCCAATCTGGGCGTGTTACGTCCATTATACACCGCTGATATGGTCTTCTGATATGGCCATCCTTCGTCAGATCTTGATGTGTATGGTTGCAGTGTCATTTAAAACGTGTCTACGCCTACACACGAACAGCATATTCCTGCTGGCGCAGGTTAGCTGGAACGAATACAATTCTACAGCTGCAGTGGGATCAGTCACCGCAGTAAGCCCATTGATCCATGGAATTTTGATGACTGACGAATTACTCACAGAAGATGCTACATTCCTTACCCGAGCGGGGCGTAAGTAGTTTCTGCATTACCGAAGCACCTATCTGTGGGGTGGCCTCGAGGCATCCATCGTCCGTTCATTTATCTGTCTAATACTATTTCTATCTAGAACACTCAAGAACTTCCCGTATCAGGGTTTCACCACGCCAAAGTACTCTCTGGTATCTGCAGATCACTCGCACCAGGCATCAAGACTGACACGAGCGGTAGGCCCTGCTGCCCCTATATTATATTATCATCCGTTAAACGTTGTAGGTGAGATGGTGAAAGTCGTAAACGGATAAGCACCCATGCGGCCTCTGCCATGAGGTATAAGACGGTGTGAGCAATATACGACATCCGTCCAGTTGCGCAAGAAATGCTTCCCCGTCAGCCGTATCGTGGACCAGTCCGCAAATTGGTCCTTGCCTTTGATGTAGGCACTACATACAGTGCGATTTCCTACTGTATACTTGATCCTGGAGAAGTTCCAAAGATCGAGCCTGTCACCAGGTCAGTTTTCGTAATACAACATACTTGCTTTATTGCCTATTACGAATATTAGATATCCAGCCCAAGAGCACAGCGGAGGAAATTCAAAAATACCCTCTATACTCTATTACGATTCAAATGGAACTGTCCGTGCTATCGGCGCGGAAGCACGACAAGAGCATATCATCGAAAGGGCCGAGGAAGAAGGATGGATGAAGCTTGAATGGTTTGTTTTCCGAATACTTCATTTTGTATTTACTCGGCCAACCACGCCAGAAATTTAGGTGGAAATTGCACCTTCGGGCTAAGAATTTGGCTGCCAACCATATCACTGATGACGACATCCCACCACTTCCGCGAGGTAAAAATGCCGTCGAGGTGCTTGGCGACTTCATGCAATACCTCTTTCGTTGTGCACGCAGCTATATCGAAGAGACTCATCCAAGCGGGATCTAATCTTTGGCGGTCACTTGAGAACCGCATCGAATTTGTTCTTACACATCCAAACGGCTGGGAAGGCCCACAGCAGAAACAAATCAGGCTAGCCTGCCGTCCTTGGCGGTCTCATTCCTAGCACAGAAGACGGCATGGCACGTGTCCATCTGCTGACCGAAGGAGAAGCAAGTTTGCATTACTGTGTCGCTAACATCCTAGCCTCAGATGCGTTGTCAAAGACACCGATACTTGCACCTGAAGATGGTGAAGATGAGGACAGCTCGCCCGGCCAAGGCGTTGTCGTCATCGATGCAGGAGGAGGAACACTCGATCTCAGCGCCTACTCGATGACTTTATCCCCGACGCTGATCGAGGAGATTGCTGCAGCCGAATGTAAGGATTGTGCTATCGTTGGAACCATGTCTCACTCTCCACTCTTTAGGCCGACTCCAGGGTTCTGTGTTCGTAACTCGTCGTGCTCACGGCCTGCTTCAAGGTTTGCCAGCATGTTCGTGGTAGTCATGCTGCATCCTTGTTTATTTGACTTCACAGACAAATTATCCGGCAGTCGTTTCGGCACACCAGATATAATTCAACAGATGACAGACATCTTTGACAACACCGCCAAGCTTAGATTCCGAAACATGGAAGACCCATCATACATCAAGTTTGGTACCGTCCGCGACAAAGATCCTCAACGTGATATTCGTAACGGTCAGCTTAAATTGAGTGGGTATGTCTTGTAGTCTAGTCTTTTTAAACCTTTATATCTAACATGTTGCTCCTCAAAAAGACAAGACGTAGCAAAACTCTTTGAACCGTCCATCAGCAGCATCATCGAAGCTTTCGAAACTCAAAGAAGGGCCGCAGGCACTCCGATCACAGTAAGTTGACAATAATGTGCTCAATCGTAAAGTGCGCTGACCGGCGAGTCACAAAAGTTTGTATTTTTCGTTGGAGGCTTCGCTGCGAGTGACTGGATGTTCGCCAAGTTGCAAGCGTACTTCCAGTCACTTGGTATCAGCTTCAGTCGACCAGACAACCATTGGTGAGCGCTAACAACTGACACAGCCTTCGCGCGCGCTCACGGACGCACGCTGCTTTAGTAATAAAGCTGTTGCAGATGGTGCTGTGTCATTTTTCATTGATCATCTTGTGTCATCCCGTGTATCCCGTTTCACATACGGCACCGAGTGCAGCGTGCCATTCAACCCATTCGATATGGAGCATCGCGCTAGGCAGAAGGAAGTTTTCCGAAGCGCCTCGGGAATTCTTGCTCTGCCTCGTGCATTTTCATCCATACTGACTAAGGTAGCTATTTGACTTGCTTTGGGAAGTCCGTTGCTTAGGCGCAGCAGGGAACACGAGTCTCTGAGCAGCAAGAGTTCAGCGAGACATTCGCTATCCGACGGTATAATCAAGCCGCATGTAACCAAGTTGAAGTCGGCATTATGTCGTACAGGGGTCTCCTCCCAAAACCGGATTGGATGGATACAGAGCGAAGTAATCACACATCGTTGCCAATCACACTGATGTTTACCGGATGAACCAGGTTTATTCTCGACATTATGCACCGTCCGCGCAGACACATCGAACATTGCTGAGAAACTCACACCCAAGCGCTCCGCCGAGGGTTCCACGTATTATGCGATGGAGATCAAAGTCGTTCTTCTTTTCGGGTTGACAGAATTGAAGGCTGTAATCAGTTGGGAAGATGGAGTAAGTCATCAGTTTTCTGATAACATTGCTAACCTAACCTGTATGCCTCAGGGAGAAGAAATACGGCAAGCTGACATCCTGACATCTTCGTTTCATAATTCTGATTGCATCCACAGAACTCCTGCAGTAGTAGTTTACGACGATGAGCAGGAAGAAGCTTAGGACTCATTCTTCAGAGCCACCTTGCTCTCGTGTTATGCAGTGAGCCCGCAGCATCCTGTGGCCTCTCGAGGTTGTAATTGTACGCTCCTATCTATGGGTCCATTGAAATTGCCAAACATGTCATTTAATTCACCTTTTGCACAATATGATATACCCTCTTCTGAGAATCATGAGAGTTACTTCAGAAGTATTCCAACGTCACAATAATCTCCTGTGTGCCTACAGACTGCGCTGATCAAACCTTGAACCATGCCACACAACATGTGCTAATTCAAACGAGGGTCATACCGCCTCGTGTAACTCATTGAGGATTGTTTATAACAGATGCTGACCTATACGCCGTATCTCACGCAACCGAAACATGCCACCTCGACAAGCATTTACTGGCTCTTGTCGCAAGCTTGTCTTTGCATTTGATGTCGGAACGACATTTAGTGGTGTCTCTTACTGCTTCCTCGACCCTGGGCAAGTTCCTGTCATCCAGGGCGTAAATAGGTGCAATAGCGTCTCAAAGGTTTGTAGCATTAATTACTAACTCGAACACAGATTCCCAGCCCAAGAACACGTCGGAGGGGACTGCAAAATACCATCCATCATATGCTACGACCCAAATGGCACCGTGCGCGCCGTAGGAGCTGAAGCAATGCAAGAATATATCGAAGAGGAAATTGACGATAACGGATGGGTGAAGCTGGAATGGTTGGTTTCCGTAATCCACAAGTCTTCACACAGATTACTGACCTTCATTCGTGCAAAGGTGGAAGCTTCATCTACGTCCTAGAACGATGGCGTCCTTTCATATCGCAGACCAAGACATCCCGGCTCTCCCGGAAAACAAGACTGCTGTCCAAGTCCTCGCTGACTTCATGCGCTACTTACACCAGTGCGCCAAGAAGTACATCGAGGAGTCGCAGGCGAACGGCGCAGACATGCTGCGCTCTGTCGAGCATACGACAGAGTTTGTGCTCAGCCACCCGAATGGATGGGAGGGGCCGCAGCAGACGCAGATTCGCAATGCAGCGATCATGGCGGGGCTTGTACCCGATACCCCAGAAGGCCAGTCAAAGATCTATCTCGTTACGGAGGGCGAGGCGAGTCTTCACTATTGCCTTGGCAGTGGTCTCGCCGCCGACGGGTTTCAAGTAAGGTTTGAGATGGGCTATCTAGGCAAGAAGTTCACAAGAATTTTCAGGACGACAAGGGAGTTATTATTGTCGACGCTGGTGGAGGAACGATCGATGTCAGTGCATATCACATGACAACAGCGCCATCCTTCGAAGAAATCGCACCTGCAGAGTGTAAGAACAACACAACTGACCATGTGATTAGTCTAACGGAATTTCCTAGGCCGCTTACAAGGATCCATCTTTGTGAGCCGTAGGGCCAAGACAATGCTCCGAGGTACTCTTTTAAGGATGTTCTGAAGTGTGTACTGATGGTATGCAGATAGACTCCATGGATCACAGTTCGGAGGCGAAGATATGATTTCTCAAATGGCCAAGATTTTCGACTCGACAACAAAGCAACGATTCGGCAACGAGAACGACCCAGCATACATCAAATTTGGTACCATCAGGGACAAGGATCCTAATTTCAACATCAGGTCCGGGCAGTTGAAATTAATGGGGTCAGGATACCTATTGCCTATCAATCTAAATATTCTCATTTCCTCTCAGGTCCGATGTAGCAACGTTATTCGAGCCGTCTGCAGCGGCTATAATCGAAGCTATTGAGGAGCAGCGCCATGCTGCAACCAAAACTATCAGCGTTAGATCTTCTCCTTCGCCTGTTCCACTGAACTGAATAAACCTCAGACCGTTTTCCTCGTTGGCGGTTTCGCAGCTAGTGAATGGCTCTTCATGAGACTGCAAAACCAACTAAGACCGATGGGGATCAGTTTCTGTCGACCCGATAGCCACACGTGCGTAGTCCTCCTTCGGAAGGAAGCTGACCAAGGTGACCAGTGAATTGGATTATCTATAGGGCTAAGGCGGTTGCAGATGGCGCCGTAGCATTTTTCCTGGATCATCGCGTCTCTGCGCGTGTCGCCAAGTTCACGTATGGCACACGCTGTGCGACACAATTTGACAGGAACGATCCTCAACACAAGTTGCGTGCCAATATGGCCGTCCCACGCCCATCAGGCAGGACGGTCCTGCCTAATGCATTTAGCGCAATTCTGACCAAAGTAATGAATTGTCATCGCATGTCATGCATGAAACATCACTAATACGCACATTGCAGGGCACGGCTGTATCCGAGACGAAAGAGTTCAGCAAGAATTTCATTACGGAGGTAGTAGATCGTTCTGCATGCGATATGATTACCACAGAGATTGTGTGCTACAGGGGTGGCAGCTCCAATCCACGATGGACAGACTCGGAACCAGGTGCGTGTGAATACTTTCCAAATCTCGCGCATCGCTGATCTTCAGGGGGTCTAGGCATGTTCTCGACATTGTGCAATGTGCACGCAGACACCTCGAAAGTGGCACGCACCATCAGCCCGCGACGGGGTTATGCTGGACTGCAGTTCTATCGCCAAGAGTTTAGTATCATCCTCATGTTTGGCCTGACGGAGCTGCAGGCACAACTTTCTTGGAAAGAGGATGTAAGTGCCTCTCGTGCTCTTGCGCCAAGGTGTGTGATATTGATGCATATGCGACATTTAGGGGATAGAACAAAGGTAAGGAACACACCCCTTTGACCTGTGACATTAACTGCACGGGTGTTGAATAGGTCACCAGCCACTGTCGTGTTCGACCAAGTGGTCGAGGCAGCCTAGTTAGTGCTTCAAGCTTTCCAACAAGGGAATTACCTCATTTTTGAGTCGCACGCCAGACATTCATATGCCCAGGGGATCGCTGTACTAGTAATATTTCCGCATCTTGTATGTCTTTTACAAATGTATCTTGACTTTACGCTCCTGTGGACTCCGTGAGAAATTCTAAGGAGTCACATCAGTAGCGCATTCCGTGATCGTAAGCTTTCAACTCACCTCGAGTCAATTCAAATGCCGCAAATGTGCTCGCTCCAGCGGGTATGCTAGTGAAGTTGTGAGTATCTCGAGACGTGTAAGACAAAAACACCCTAACGTTCTTAGCACTGATGTGGCACATGAACCATAATCATGAGTCTCACAATGTGCACATTAATCAATCAGTTTCACTTACGCGATGGCGACAAACCGCGGAAAAGCCCCGTTCTAGCAGCGTGTTGGTCAGAAGAATGTGAATACCAACAAGGGGCAGTCTTACATTCCTGATTCGGCGATAACCATCCTGATTTCATTGGTCATATATTTCCAGGGCTTGCCAGTCGGCGGTGTCTGGCGCAACTGAATGCGAGACTTTATCACATCTACCGAGAAATTAATGTAAGTAAGGCCCTTGTCAGCTACGCTCCGTAACTTGCCTAATGGGTAGCAGGACAGCCAATATGCAATCTGCAAAATATCAGGAAATTATAAAGCAATCAGGTTGTGTGACATACTCCGCCAGTCGAACCACTAGCAAGAAGAGCCCACACAGGCACTTTGTCCCCGTAATTACTCTGAAACTTCCGCTTCGAAAATTCAAACGCTACATTAAGTTAGACAAGGAGGTGTCCATGAGCGCCAAGATCATTACCTGTGTAAAATCTGGATTGCCCTCGTAACATCAGAACTCCCTACCAATATAAGTAAGGACGACATACCCTGCATATGCTGGTATCTCTCTTGCAAATGTAACCTGAAAACATTGGTCAGCCAAATTTCCTACAAGACACGATAACTGCAGATACCCAGTAGCCTCTCATGACACCATTCCGAAAGCCCCAATCTCTCCACATCTCCTTTGCGACATCTCTCAGTTTCTTATCGGTGGCAGCACCATATTGGCCTTGCATGCGAACTTTGAACATCTCGACTAGATAACAAAGTTTTGAAATGATCGAGTTGCAAAAGCGAATGGTGTAACAAACCTGGACTAGCAAGAATAGCATTTGCAGCTCCAGCCATTGCGCCTGCGATGGCGATTTCCTTCAAGGACAGCTGTGGGAATGGCGAAACGATGCGCTTAGAGTACACGTATGAAGCAAACAGCAAGGAGTTGACCCCAGCTATTCCAAGAAGGGGGCTGGCCATCCCTGGAGCAGAATGAGTTTTTGGAATGACGCAACATCATGTCTAATGTGAACCTTTGTACAGCGCGAAGAAACCTTCCTTTCGAACAGTTTGTGCAAGAACATCCATAGGTCCTTTCTAAGCAGGCTGTGAGTCGTCTAACTCTGAACCTATGTATTCACATACAAACATCCCCTCTGCAACTTTGGCTCAGTATTAAATATTTGATCACAGACGGGGCAACTGACTCGGAGCAATCTGTGCGCGTGTCTTAATGGTATCAAGTGGCTGGCCTACAAGGACTTGGGCGGCGCCGCCGACGCTGCCAGCGACCAAATCATTTACTGTTGAGAGGTAAGGCATAATCGGTCTGGACTTTGGAGACGGTGGAGGACGATAGAGGACTAGATAAATATGTACATAGTCATATTAGAAGGTTGAGAAGATGTGCCAGACCTGAGCGGTGGTCGCCGTGCAAAGTCACACGCTGGGTCGAGCTCAGACTCCACCTTGCAAGCTATGAGTGCATCTGCTGCGAAGGTATCTACGAAAAAAGTAAGTCTTCAACTGCAACTTTTCTTCACGATCTTAATTTTTGTAGCATACATTTTGGAAAGGCAAAAAGCCAGAGCCAGATGGTCCACCCCATAAACGGCGGAAGCTCGACCGATCACAGCTGAAGTCTGGATCTCCAGGCTTGACCTTCGTTACTTCACAAGATACGTCTACTTTCCGCGTTTCCAAGAGGAAATTCAACATCAACCATCGATCCGGAACTCGCTGTCGATTTCACAACCCAAGAAACTAAAAATGGCGAGTCCCTTGCGACACTGCGCAAGATGATTTTCGGACGTCTAGAGTATAAGTCTACCCAGACAGAGTGGGTCATTTTAACCCGAATAGGGAGCCAACATGGGATCTCATTTTGACGGTCAGTCCAGGAAAATACCTTGCGATCGATTGCGAGATGGTTGGTGTCGGCATCGACGGCGAGGAGTCGTCGCTTGCACGCGTTAGCATTGTCAATTATTGGGGTGCAGTGCAGCTGGATGAGTTCGTGAAGCAGAAGGAACGTGTTGTAGATTATCGGACCAAATGGAGTGGGATACGCCCCTCGGACATGGTCGGAGGTAGGTAGGTTTTGCTTTCTGCATCCTGTGGTTGAGCTAAAACTACCTCTAGCTAAGCAATTCGAGGAGGTGCAGAAAACCGTCGCGGCTCTGACCAAAGATCGCATCATAGTGGGACATGCCGTGCATAATGATCTCAAGGTCAGCTTTAATATTTGTGTCTCATCCTTGTGGCCCACTGATAATCTGTTCTCAGGTTCTATTACTATCGCACCCGGGTCCACTCATACGGGACACACAACACTTGGCGGCAAAACACAACGTAACCAGCAGTAAACGCCCTGCTCTTCGTAACCTCGTAAAACAAGAACTCGATATTGTTATTCAAGGAGGGGAGCACTCTAGTGTAAGTCTTCTACCGCCCTAGCCCCTGGCTGATATTTTATCATGATACTCGGGCAGGTCACAGACGCTAGGGCGACAATGGCTGTGTTCCGGCTACACCGAAAAGAGTGGGAAAAGGGATTCAGACCGTTGCCCGTACCTGGAGCTGATGCATCAAATAAACGGAAACATGTTGAGAGTAATGAACCAGATGCGCCTTCCCCACTAGGTAGAGGGAGGAAGGGCGTCAGTTCTGGACTTTCTACAATAGTGAAACGGACACCGCAGACAAAATCAAAAATTGCAGTCAAGACTGCTAGCAATAATTGGTGGACCACCCTGGGTGCTAGCGACATCGCAAAGGGTTCCATGAAGCTGTAACATTAGCATATTTTGTCTTAATACCAAACATGTTTCCAACTATCGAATATCGGTGGTTCGTCTCCCCAAGTTGTGAGTGCCGAGGACTGAGTGAATGAGAAAAGGACGCCGAAAGCTGATTCTCCGAAGCTTGCAATGCCATTAACAACACCAACATTAATACATTTTCGCAACCGATCGAGTATGACTGGGCATTCATGCCGCTCTCTGCAGGGCAACTCACTTGCCTGTAATACACTTGATCAATTTATTGTTAGAGCAGTCACAAAGTTTTGATCATGTCTATTGGGTACCGAGAAATGTACAGGAAGAGATTGAAAACCAATTGCAAGCATAGTCACATCTCATCTCGTTATGTCTCTCATCCAGCCGCATTAGAACCAAAACCTGCACGCTCAAGCCTTCTCCGAACATCCCAAAGTGTACACGAGAACGACACCTTGAATAGAATGACGCCTGACCAAATATTTAACTCTCCAGGATCAATCTCGGTAAACAGCTTTATTATGCGGTGGAAGTAATCACAGTGACCCCTCAGCAGAGAAGAAGACAACGTCAGCAGCTCCGTGCGTGAGTCCACTCCCGTTTAAGTTCCGAAAATTGAGTATCGAAGGTGGGTTCGGTATGCAGGAGGGCTGGTAGGAATGTTTCGAGCAGATGATACGTGCCATCTTTCATACAGTAGATGGGAGTATGACACAGCTAATTGCAGCGAGTGAAAGAGACATAAAGGTGAAAGTGCTAAAAGGCAAAATAATAAAATCTTAGGAATAAAGGCGTTACTCACTCCGAAATTAGCAAATATAACAATGCCAACCCCTAGTAATGGCTATATTTCTTTCTCTGTGTCCAGTTGGGGGGTCTAGCGGCAGGTTCCTGAGTTCCCAGAAGGAACTAGTCTCCTTGACAAGCAACTCGACTAAGTAACGGTAGATGATCAAACATAAATGAGAGTACAACTCAACTGGTACGCTCAGCAGAGGAGCAGCTCTAATACGCTAATGAAGGTGCATGAAGTCCGCTGGGAGAGGGAGCTCAACATCCGGCTGCACGTATTCATCTGTTGAACTCCTGCGGTAAGGAAAGGAAGACAGATTCTGTATGTGACTGAAGGAGTGAACCAATGACAATATGATAAATCGATTAGGACTACTGCATCGACCGGGCCGTCACTTTGTCTCCGAGTCAACATAAAGGACCGGGCTTCATGCACATGAGCGAGGCATCCTGAGCCCTATACTGATGCAAATGAATGGAAAAGCGCGTCGAGCGAATAGACCCTGAGATTTTGTTGAAGATATCCATGAGGGTAAGTGACAAAATGGGCGCCGGCCAACGCCCAATTGGGAACCCTAATTTTTTGCCTCATCAAAGCCCATCAAGTACATGTTGGCAGCTGCCTAATAGTACTTATCTCACCCACAAGACAATGGGACTGGCCGGCAGAAAGGAGAAACAACGCATTCCAAATGACCCACGAAACATATCCTGGGCAGATGGCAAGTCACCACTTTACTTCCAGACACCAATCTCACCTCTCCACAGATGCAGCTCGTTTCGGCCAGTCTTACATGTCCAAGCTCGGCTGGGACCCCTCAAAAGGTCTAGGTGCCTCAGGTGATGGCATGAAATCACATCTTAAGGTCTCCCAAAAACTTGATATGCTTGGGATTGGCGCCGCTCATCAAAAAGACCCACACGGTATCGCGTGGAAACAGAATAAGGATTTTGAGGCTTTACTGCAGAGACTTAACGCGCAGGATGGTCAAGATTCTACTTCTAAGAGGGTGTTAGGTGAATTTGTTCGGCCCGAGCACCCTACAGCGGACGCACACCCTGAGGAGGACAAGGAACCGAACCAATCATCGAAGAAAGAGAAGAAGCGTAAGCGAAAGCGAAAGGGAGGGGAACATGCCGAGGATGGAAAAGACAAGAAAAAATGGAAGAAAGAAAAGCACCAGGATGAAGAAGTCGAAGATTCAACTGTAGCGGATTCGTCAAAAACCACTTGTCCGCCTATCGATCTCCCTGCCCCATCCCCAGATACCGTACCGCCCACTCCCCAAACAAGGCCAAAGGGACGCCCTATGGCGTGCGTTTCTTTCTAATCACCACAATATCTGATGCTGACTACCATCCCCAGCCACCGTGCGCGCATACAAGCTGCTAAACGCCTTGCGAACAAATCGGCAGCTGCCATCTCTGAAATCCTAGGGGTCGC
The DNA here is from genome assembly GCA_016628085.1 of Suillus occidentalis. NCBI lineage: Eukaryota > Fungi > Basidiomycota > Agaricomycetes > Boletales > Suillaceae > Suillus > Suillus occidentalis. Next base: position 13,135 of record JABBWB010000468.1, read on the forward strand.
ACCGACCCCTTCATCCGTTTCCTCTACAACCCCCTCCGGTTCTCTCACCCCAATAACACCCACAGACAGCGACCTCCCTCTCGAGAAGCTCACGACGTCGACCAAGAGTGTCGCAGACTACTTTAAGGAAAAACTTGGCGCAAAATCTAGCTCCAATACCCCAGCTATGAATGGCGATGACAGTACTTCCCGGGAAGGGATTGGCTCCAGTGCCTCTTCTCGGGACGATGTAGATCAACCGCGAATTGGACTGGGTGCAGGTTGCAGCTTTGGAGAAGGTCGCTCTTCGAACGCGCTCGCTCAGTTCTTCAATACATCATCATCATCACATGCCACTGTTGTTCAGATGGCATCTTCCGCTACACAGGCTATAAATCAACCTCCCGAACCGACAACGTCGTCTTCCACAGATAATTCCAGGGATGAAGAGATGACTGAGAAACAGCGACGCAAAGCGCAGAGAAAAGAAGAAAGGAAAAGGCGGGATGCAGAGGCAGATGGTGTGCCTGCAGGGGTAGGAGTCGAGATACCTGACAATGATGCTAAGGCGGACAAGAAGAAAAGGAAAGAGGGACGAAAAGCGAAAGGTCCGGAACCATCTGATCTTGTTCAATCAGCTGTTGTGGAAGAATCCGAAGAAGGCCTAGAATTTGAGAAGAGGCGGGACAAGAAAAAAAAGAAAGCAAAGTCTGGTACTGAAACTAAGGAAGGTGAAAACCGGTCCAAAAAATCTAAAAAGCGCACAGAGCTAGTCAACGACGGCTCATGACCTCTCGATAGTCGCCATTATACCGTCTAGTTCTATACCATTACCATCGACCAGTACTGCAGCATCTTGTATGTATACATAGAAATAGGAATGAAGGTCCAGCGTCCTCTCGCTATGTGACTCTATGATTACCTCTCATACACTTTAAGCCCATCCTTGAACTTCTCCGGATTCTCGCAAGAGTGCACCTTCAAGGCGTTCACGACGTCCGGGATAACATCCTTGTCAACGTCTTTCCCCCACAGGATGTCCAAATGCTCATATCCATCCAGACGCGTGACAGTCGTATGGTCCGGAAGCTCTTTAAGCATCATCTGTATGTCAACAAGGCTATCCCTATCCCCATACAAAAGCACGATTGGTGTAACGATATTCTTCGTCGGGAACCTCGCAGGTCGGTATGCACGCCCAACAGGAGAACCAAATGCGCTGACATCGTCGTCATACATCTGGAAAGCACCCTCGCGCATGATCTGGAACCAGTGCACAACGGACTTGACAGACGCTAATGAATAGAGATGGGCATATGCGGCGATCTTCTGGAGATATGAGATGTTCTGACTGTCCCAGTTGAAGAGGAAACGTAAGGAAGTGTCGATGACGCTTGTGAAGATGGGTGGGTATAGGATGGCTTGCCATGTTGTTGCAGAAGACAGAATGGCTCTGCGCCCAAAGAATAGATACATCAATGTTGGGCTGTAATTTGCCAGTGTTAAGGTTAGACAATGGTAGTCAGGCAATGTACTCACGAAGCTTTCATGAGGCCATCAACAAGAGGGGCCGCCAATCCTGCGGGGCTCATAGCAGGTGCAAGTGCAATGAAGACGTTCACCTTCTCGTTCAAATGCGGATGAATGCTGAGTGCGGCGAACGCCTGCGCGGTGCCCTGGCTGAAACCAACGTAACTCAAGCTGCTCGAATTCGTGATGTCCAGGATATATTGAATAGAATCAGGAATATCATGCCAGGCGAAGTCGTCGAGGCTATAGTTCCAAAACTTGACTGAATTCGGGTCATGGTGAACCGACTTCTTGGAGTACTTGTTCCCCCGATTATTGCCCATCCATACGTCAAAGCCTATCATTGACTCAACATCACAATGTCTCTGGTAGCACAAGTATGTGATGACACGCACCTTGCTCAGCAAGGACAAACGGCAAGCACCTCTCAGCGTTCGTCAAACAGACCCATACTTCACTATTCATGAGCAACCCATGATGCAAATAAACCACCGGTTTTCCCGTGCTTGTGCCAGGACTCCGCTTCCTCTGACCCCTCCTCGTCGGAAGCCTATGCAAACCCAATAAATATCCATCCTTTGTCAAAACGACATGTTCCTCATGCGTATAACCCCAATACTGACATAACTCTCCGAAATCCTTCGCCATCCTTATAGCGTCAGCAACATCTTCAACTTTGGATTTGCCTTTTGTATGGTTCTCGGAGAAACGGTGAAAGAGGGTGCGTGAACGGTCGTAGAACCACTGGATGATGGGAATAGGGAGGAGCATGATGATGAAGCTGATAGCGGTCTCGAAGACTAGGAAGAAGAAACCCCCGACGAGAGCTGTGTATTCATGCCCCTTGAGACGTCCAATGAGGGGAACAACCATAAGTGAATGACTGCTCAGTCCGAGCGTGAATTATTCTTGCTTTGTAAAAAAAAACTCAGTGTAGTTGGGCGATAATAATAGTACGAGTTTAAGACACGACAATGAGAAAGCACAGTACGGTATACCGTGACGTACTGTGGAGAACCATCACAAGTTCCGATATAAACACCGAAATCAAGACTCGACTTCTCAAGCTCAGATTCGGCTATTTGAAACAACCGTAGTATTGTAAATCCTTGAATACAACAGTAATAGGGAGAAACATTAATCATACAGGTCTTCCAAAATTTAAGATAAATCTGCCCGCAGATAGATCATGATAATATGCAAGCATTAGTGTCACATGTCCGTGCACCAAATCTCAAGCTTCCCCTCGCCCTTCCCCTTTGCGTTCGCCCGAGCAGTCTCAATGGCAAGTTCATAATCACTGTCGTCTCTCAACGTCACTTTCACATCATCTTCATCCTTGAATTTGAGACCCAGACCGTCCATAGCAGTGCCAAACTTGCTCGTCACGCGCTCGACGAATTCTTCGAAAGATGCGTCAGGCGTAAGCGTCATTCCGCGCACATCACCTTGGTAGTGCAACTGCAATAAACGCGATAAATCATTCGAAATCACCAAGAATACGATAGAACGGACCTTGATGCGGATATTCGACAATTCATGGGGGTCATCGTACTCCCCACTCACATACCCCTCTTCTTCTTCTTCGTACGCTGCCTTTGGCCGCCTCTGCGTCGCTCGTCTAGTTGGTTTCCGACGCATGCTTCCCCCACCGGCGCGGGAGAGATTGACAGCGATTGGCGCCTCCAAGTTCAAGGACCCCTGGTTGCCGAGCTCATTGCGTGAGGGCATCCGCTGGACCATCGAACCAGTGTTCATGTTCGAGCCCATAGTCCCTGGACCTGACTGTGCGCTTCCCTGAGGCCACAATGCCACGCGATCCACGCCCATATTTGGTAGCGGTCCATGTGTGACAGATTGCAAATAATCTTCAGCATAGGAATCAATGTAATCATCGAGGAGATCCGGCTGTTGAGCTTGTGCTGAAAAAAAAAGGTCAATGTAAAATAACCAAGCAACTCCAACAACACCTACCCTCTTGGGAAGGAGGAGCGGCGCGGAGCACGAATGTCGCCTTTGGTACGGGAAGGCTGGACTGGAGATTAGACGGCGGTTGATAACCATTGTCAGGAAGACCCTGTGCTTGGTACAAGCTGAGGCTGTTGGTACTGATTACGTGCCTGCGGCTGGTCTTGATATTGCTGCTGTTGATATTGTTTCGGCACTTGCGGCAGATCAGGGTAGGATGGTGGCACATATTGAGGTTGGAAGAGGGCCTCGGGTTGCTGGCCGGGCAAAGGTTCCTTTTTCCTAATAGTCAGTCCTCTCGAAGCAGCTACACCTGAAGAGGCCATGGGACGAATCATAGTGTTGCTGCGGGAAGGTGCGAGAGATTTGCTCCTCGCTAAAGGTGACGTGGGTGACAGGGCAGGTGCATCATCGGTTGGAGGGCGACTGGAAGGGATGGTGGAAATATTGATGCGCAGCAGGTGCGGCGGTGTTGCTCCTCGACAAACCTGATGTGGGGGGTAGGGCAAGTACTGCATCAGCAGTAGATGGGACGGCACGGGTAGTGGGCCTCGGACCCAAGTTCATTGTCTTAGAGCGCTCGACGGGCCGGACGATAGGTTCAGTACCTGACGGGTAATGAATATCAAAAAAATTGAGAGTAGACAAGAATAGAGCATACTCGGTGGGGGAACGGTTGCACTTCTCCTAAGCCCATCGTCGTCCCTTTCTTGATCTCTTGCTTTTGCTTTCTCACGCTCCTCCTTGAGTTTCTTGACGCCAGTGAATTCAGTGAACGCATCAGTGGCGTCTGCTGCAGCGACAAGTCTCTGAAAAATAGCGACTTAGCGACGGCCAATAAATAGACTAGATGGAGACGTACCGCCTTCCCAAGATAGTCTTTACTTTTGGAATTTTTGAGCTTACTGTCTGATGGGCGGTACAACACGCCGACGGGCTAAAAGCGTGCAGCATAAGTATCATCACTAGAAAATGAGGACAATGACCTACAATACTAAAGACAGTATATCCTTCTCCACGATCTTTAATGGCATCGTCAATTACGTCGTGCTCTTCGATGACCTTCTGGTTACGCGCATCCTCCATTTCAGCTAACCCCTCTGTCGGATAGCCAAGATAAATATGAGAAAGGCCTTTATTGAAGAGGGCTTCGGCTGAGAACAGTTTAAATTTGAGGCCGATTTGTTCATAGTTACTGTAGAATGATTAGAACAATAATACACGGAGAAGCTCACGAACAACACTGACATGGCTTGGTTCCCACGAAGATAAAGTAGCGCATCGTCAAAGTTTTGGAGAGCAATATCGTATCGCTCCAACAAAAAGTTAGAGACCCCGGATTGAAAGTAGCTGTTCCCCAAAAGATTTTCAGCTCAAGATGAAAATGAGATAACTTGGAAAATAACGTACGCGATAGCGAGGAACGGATCGAGAGCTGTAGCAGCCATGAACTGTTGGACTGCAGCCTCATGCTCACCGATTGTGGCGTAAATTAGGCCCATGTTTGTGAGGATTTTGGATGAATCCGCAATGCGCTATTGCAGCACGAAGTTTAGATCCAGTAGCAATTAACAATTAAAGAAGGAACACACCGAAAATGAATCCAGGGCATTCTCGAAATCCTGTTCATCATATGCCTTCAAAGCTGCTGCCCAAGTGTCCAACTCTACTTTCAAGGATGTGGCCATAGTTATTCCTAGTGTTTCAGGAGGGTGTGGAGATACAGGAGGCGTGCCAGACGCAAAAAAAGGACTTGAAACAGATGCGCAGCAGCAAAAGTAAGCAGAAGGCTGTAACGGCAAGACAATAAATGAAAAGCGAAGGTTCTGATCAACGTGAGCCGGCCCCGGATGAAAATAAAAGAGTAAAAAACCAAAAGAAGCCTAGAGCTGAACGAAAGAAGACGAAGGGACGCAGTCAAAGAATCGTTGTACATTTCCGGTGAGATAAATAGGCCATTGTCCGGGCAGTGCTCCGAATTTGGCTAAATATATGCCGGCGGCAGTGTGCAACTTTGTGAGATTGCTCATGTAAGCAACTACAAGGCACATGCTGCTCACCGTCGTTAGCGCTCACAGGATTCAGCATAGCACACCATCTCAACCTCTCGACCCTACATCGCTGTGCGGAGGAATACCCTCAGCAAGTCAATTGTTCTACATTTCACGCCGCTTCTGATTGTTTCCCCCAGACTCGTGACAAGCCTGGTTTGTATACTACAGTTACCAGTACACAACATTGCAGCACATGGGCACGATTCCAATATTAGCCTTGCTTTCCCGTGATATCAGGCTCCAACTCTCAGCGATTCTCTCGCGCCGTCCTTTCGATACTCACTTTCCTCTTTCAAAATTACACGCCTTTGTTTCTGGCCTCTGCAGCTCGGAACTACAATCTGGACATGGCGGGCCCGCCAAGGGGCAATACCATCAGATCAGACGTAACCAAAATTCCCCAGTTCATCGCATTTAGCTCAGGTGCTGATGCGGTAGATGGTGAATGCGGATTGTCAAGAATCTTTTCGCTGACGAGTGGATTCCGGAGCTTGCAGCCTCGCGATTGACAGCGTCGCAATCAGTGGGTACTAAGCTGTAATCACTGCCTTGGCATCCATGGCGTTTGATTACACGATCGACGGTTCATATATCATAGATTATCAGCATATCTCTCCGTCCCATCCACCTATTGAATTTTACAGGTCACTGTTCTTCCTTACAACCTTGCGGGAAGTCGGCTCATCAGGTGGACACGGGGCTATGCAAGGCTGTTGCATATTTTCAGCTCAGTCCTTTGCAGTGTAACAGGTGTGTGGCACAAATTGTAAGGCGGGGCTGTGCCTATGCATCATATTGATGCGGGATGACTATTCTTGACAATCGGAGAGGCCAAGACCAGAAACGAGGAACAAGACTGAAAACTCGAGATTCGACGGGGAGAGGTATCCATACGCTGATTGAGACTAAGTACTGAGAATCAAAGGATAACATGTTTGACGCATGTAATGGAGAGTGATTGCGTATTAAGCGCAAGGGATGAGTACGTACGAGAGTGGCGTCGATAATTACATCTTCAACTAATGGACTGGGACTACACCGCCAACTGCCGTTTTTAGTCGAACTAAGCTTGTGAGAAAATGATTTCAAACACCTGGCAACCAGTATGACACGGGGACGAATACAGACTTGGCCTATAAATGATAAATTTATAGTGTAAAGCCCACACATCTGATCCTTATTGAAGATTTTGTCCTGATCCTTGGCAACACCTTCGTTATTGCTATATTTTTGCCCAGACTGGGCCTTAGCCCAGGCCTGGGAACGAACATGTCAGGCATATCGGAAGAAGTCCTGTAGCCCAGGTCGAGCAGCAGACCTGTGGCGGACCTGTGATGGAGCTTATACCGACATCTGAGTGGCCTAGAATAACATTACATTTGCGCGCCGCTACTACAACACCAAATCTTAACATTAAATTATTACACTCTTTGAAGCATACTGGCGATGCGATCAAGCTATTAATCAAATGGTACAACATTTATATCCATCACAGATAGTACAGTTATACTGGTATACACTGGTAGGCAAATTTAAACGGACGAAATATTTGCTAATGCAGAAGGTACATCATAGACTCAGTCTGAAACAACAAGAGAATGAGGAAAGAACAGGGCAGCATGTTTGCAAAACTCGTCCCAGATGTCCACCCTGATAGAGTCTTGTTCCTGTGCGATCACGGTATGATCACCCGACTGTTCTAGCCACCGCTCGATGAATGGACCTTCCAGAGGGATACGGGAATCCCACTTTGGCCATGAGCCCCTTGGGAACAACGGATAAGCCGCGATGAAGGCAAGCCAGAATGCGTCGCGCCCCCACGTCCACAGTTGTGTCTCAGAACCAACGTCAACTAACCAACTTTCGATATTCTTCGATAGCGTTGCCCATGTGTTCCAGTCAGAATTGTCGAAGTGTCGAAGTGGCAGGAACGGGATTTGGATGTCATCTGACACATCTTGGTGCGCAGGAGAATTAGTGTCACCTTGACTGCAAAGAGACTGTATCGTGTAAGTTTGGAAAAAAAAAAAGTGAAATATACGGACTCACAGCGCCATCTGGATGCATTGATTCTCCAGAACTGGAGCATAGATCCATTGATACCGCTTCTACAACTGGTGAGGTAAAGGACGCATATTCTTCTCCAAAAGAAATTGAAATATGAACAGGCTGTCATGCAAACCAATAGTGAGAAACCGGTTCTGATGTTCGATTGGTTGCAACTACTCACCGAATTCCTTTCGATAACTTGCGTTGGAAGTTTGCCTGAAAAACAGATTGTAAGGAGCACCGACTGTAATGGGCCTTGGTTGATGCCCTGAAATTCGATATCGGGATGAACAGTTATAGTGGAAAGTAGTCCGGTTGCCATTGATTGGGAGTTGGGAGATGAAGCGTTGAACGAGGCAGACGATGTGAGAGTATTGGACTTGTTGATTTCGACCATCAAGAATCACGTGACAATGCTTTGCTCCAGATTGATCGAGTCCTCGAAGTTGGCAAGCATGACGCACAATGCTGATATCGTCGATGGCGTCGGTGTGTATTTTCCTCATGTATTTGAAATTTCTATATGTACTGACCTGGTGGTTGCAGTTCTGCAGTTCTGCGATAACAATCAAAAGCAAGTCCTATGCAAGGCATGCCCGAAGAAAAATGGCCATTATCGTGTAATGGAGCTGCGTCACGCCAAGAAGCACATTATGCAGGCAATACACATCCGTCATGCTAATTATCTCAAGCAGCGACTAACGAGGCTTCAGCGTCCAGTCCAAGTTGAGCCTGAGGCCTCGCTGGATGATAAGGACACTGACATGACGACCATGGAGCCCACAACTGCCACTGATATCGTCTTCTTCGAGGCTGACGACTCCTTCATGGAAGTTACTGTACGTGACTCGGACCCGCCGCTTGTTGACATACAGCCTGGTGTACCACTTCCTACAGCACCCATGCCAGAGGGTGGGGACCTCGACCTCAGGTTATCGGAGCTCATGAAAGGCATAATAGGCCATCGGACTCTTGAGCTCGACAAAAAGTGTCCAGACTTATTTGCTGAGCTTCAAACAAGCCTCGCTATGGGCGAAATACCATTCTCGACACGACTTTTCCGATCTTCTGCCAACGAGGAGCATCAGCTCGCCGACGAAGCCGAACTTGATTTTGGGGTTGAGCTCCCTGGTAAGTGCCTCGTCATTCTTTCTATGGGGCTATGTATCTAACGATGCTACCAGATGAAATTCTTGACAAGGTGTCCGCGAACTTCGAGAATGTCTCAGTAGATAATCCAACTTATCCATGGCCGTCAAAAGCAGTAAGTCTCTCATCCTGTCAGAAAACCAATGCTTACCTTTCATCAAGCATTTTATAACATCGCTTCTTTTCAGCTCTCCACGCATCCCGTTTTCTGACTCCCAGAAGAGAGCTGTGCTCAACTGGGCCAAAGAGCTCGGCGCCGCCAATGTCCCGTCACTCGGTGCGATGAAGAAGTGCCATAATTACCTGGACGAGCTTGTCGGCAATCCAACTCAGAAGATGACATCGCGTGCTGGTGATGTATTCTATATCAATAACGTCGCGGAAGCAATCGCAAAGGTACGTCTAGCATGTCTTTCGTGTCCGTTCAACAATGACATTACACTCAGGATTATGCGAATCCACTTACACGTTTTGCAATGCGCGATTATCCCGAGGACGGTGGCGAGGGGATGTCACAGGTCTTTAATGGCCAGAAAATGTTATTCGATCTTCCGTCACCACCGGCAGCTCGAGTGGACGGAACCGTGTACTTCACAGATGAACTGTTACAAGATACTTCGGGAGATTACTTCATCCCAGAACGTTTTTTCTATGCCTCTCCGCCTGTAGACTTAGATGATGACAATGGCGAATCCCACGAGAATTCAGTCACGAAGCCCTTATATGCGCTTGGTCGGGCGGTCAAACGAACGGAGGTACGTCATCATTGTGCACCTACTATGATGTATATGTTCTAACTGCACTACTAGGCTGGATTTATCGTTAACGAGGAACAAGAGATCATACCCGCATCTGCTTTCATGCGGTCCTTTGAAGACATTGCTGCGACTCGGGGTGAACTTGATTGTGGCCTTACTGGTACGTTTTACATTTACTTGTCTCGGTCACTGCAAGATTAACATGAGATAAACAGTCTCGTCAACTAAATATGCAACGCTTTCGCCAAATCCACTGCGTGCAAAGGCAAACGGTCGCATGGTATATACGGTCCCCCTCATCATCTTCATGGACGACGTTTCCGGCAACATATCAAAACAATGGAACAAACACCACGCGATCTACATGTCAAACGCGAACCTCCCACGTGAAATGCTGGAGAAAGAGTTCTTTGTGCGCTTCGTTACGTCCTCACCGCATGCCGCTCCCATGGAGCTTATGCGGGCAATGAAACAGTCCATTTGGTTCGTTATTTTATTCACTCGTTCAGATTGAAGCTCTAACTAGATTTACAGTAATGCAGCTACATCTGGGGTCGCTGCATGGGATTGCAAAGACAACGAAGAAGTTTTATTGATCCCATGCGGGCTTTTCATTGCTGGCGACAACCCGATGCAAGCAGAAGAATGTAGTCACGCAGGATTGAACTGCAACTACTTCTGCCGGACGTGCGACATCGGGGGAACAAAGGAGTACAAAGCGTCTAAGGATGGCTATAGCAGCCTGTTTGCAGTAAGAACATAGTTTGATTGTATTTCAACTACTGATGATGTGATTCAGTCAGGCAATCTTCGAACACCAGAAGGCACTGCTGCGAACATTCGGGAACAGTTTGAGATGGCGCTGAAGCCTGGCGCTACTGAGAAAATCAAGAATTTGGTATCGACGACAGGCGTTCGTGATACAGCGTCGAATTCCATCATGAACACTCTTGTAGAACTTGGAAAGAAGCTTCGAAAACGTACAGTCGGCACTCAAGCAAAGTCCGAAGCTGAAGTCACAGCTGCACTGGAGAGAGAATTTGAAGAGCTTCTACAAGGTGACAAGCTCGAAGACACCCTCAACCCGTTGTTGGGAATGAACGGTCAGTTTTTTTCTGAGTCATTGGCATCTTGTTCATGTTTTTGCTAGGGCTCGACATGCACATGGATACACCAACGGAAATACTGCACACTGTGCTACTCGGCGTTGTGAAGTATTTTTGGGGACAAACCGTATTTTTACTCGACAAAGCGAAGCTTATGGACGTTTTTCAAACCCGTCTCCAGTCCGTCGACACAGATGGACTGAACGCTCCGTGCTTGAATGCAGGATACATCTGCCATTACAAGGGTAGTCTGATTGGAAAGCACTTCAAGAGCCTGTCGCAGGTGATGCCATTCATAATCTACGACCTCGTCCCTTCAACAGTCCTCAATGCCTGGACAATAATGGGTGAACTCGTTGTACTCATCTGGCACACGAAGATTTTAAATACCGAAGTCTATCTTGTAGGTTAATTCACGCGTATTCGAAGTTGTAGTTCTTATCCTCTGCGTCTTCTAGGCAAACCTATCTCGGACAATCGAAGACTTTCTTAATGTCACGGCACAGTGTTCCCCCAGCATCATCATCAGCAAACCGAAATTCCACTTCTTGATCCACCTCCCAGCATACATTCGTCGGTTTGGACCTGCGATTATATTTTCAACTGAACGCTATGAATCATTCAATCACGTTTTCCGTCTGACGTGTATATACAGCAACCGTCAAGCTCCAAGCCGTGACAGCTGCAGGATATTTGCTCATCAAGATATTGTCAAACATATCGCTACAGGTGGATTTTGGTATGACTCCAAGACCTCAAAATGGGTTCGAGGAAGTCAAGAGGTTCTTGGATATATATACAATCACCCAGAACAAGCGCAACTGCTTGGGTTGTCGCACCTTGTTTGTAGCCCTCCTGTCCCTGGTAATCAAGTGTATCGCGCCTTACTTTATCTTCGCTAATGATTTACACAGGTTCTGGAAAGGCTGAATCTACTATCGGCACCAATGGAAAAACAACCAGAAAGGGTGCTGTGGCCTGGAAGAATACTCGTTGTGCGAAGATCTTGAAGACTGTGAAGCCCGGCACTAGTTATTTTCACGGAAAATCGCTTGTAGCAAGTGAGGGCGATGTTGCGCATTTAAACAGTCATGTTGGCTTCTGTCAAGCGACAAATGGGCAGGTGAGTGATTTCGGATCATGTTCACGACTGTTAGTTCACAAGATATCACTAGATGGAAATTGGACGAATCCGGGAGATTCTGATGTCATCCGATGATCACGACAACGTGTCACACATTGCGCTGCAGCGTTTTGCATTTGCCGATACACTGCATCCCTCCGTTCATCTCCCATGTCTCAACCTTTTGGATGACGAGGTGGTCGTAACAGCGGCAGTGAGTCATTCTACAAACGCACGAGCTATACTGACTACTGTCGCACAGGATATTAAATGTGTTATCAATCTCCAGCACAATTGTATCGATTCACAGTGCACAGACACCCTCCAGATGGCCATGCGTCAAGAACGGATCGAAACTTCGCGAATGATACCTACCATCCGCCATAAGTCCACTCCAAATTATTTTCTCAATGCGTACTCCATTCACAACTACAGTTATATCCGTCTTATCATTCCGGAGACGCTTCGTGAAACACCGCTAAGAGTTACTAATATCGCAGAAGTTCGGGCAACCGCTGTACAGCACATGAAGGAGAAGAAGGCTTCGAAGAAAGCTGGCGACACATTGCAAGAAGCTGAAAGAACAGAAAATGATATTCAGGGCCCCTTGAGGCCAGCACCCGCATTTGATAAACCTCCTGCCAGACCAAAGACTACTGCGGGTTCAAAAGCAAAGGCAGGCACCGGCTCCAGCACACGAGGAAGGAAGGCTGCGGCGTCGTCTCGTGCTGGCCAAGCCGTTGCTGGATCCTCTCGACTTGAGGCACCATCCGCTCAGCAAAATCCCCTGGTTCAATCCACTTCCTCAGCCCAGCGTGCTCAGGGCCAATTTACGCTGCCAACAAATGCATTCCCTTCACTGCAATCCTTCCACCCCTCTATGCCCCATTTGCACCATCCGCTACAATCGCACTTCCTCCAGCGCAGCCATACCTTTCTGCCCCTCAACCATATCCTCAAATGCACTACCCTCATCCACCGCCACCAGCTCCATATATTCACTCAAGTTATCGCCAAAGTACAGACATGCACCCTGCCAATGCACGGTTGGTTCCCACAGCCTCAGGCTCGAACTTTCACATGACGCCGCCTCACGAACTGCAGCTCCAAAGTCCCCCAAACCCCTACTTTCAGCCGCCTGGCTATGGTTAGAGATGACGAGGACTGAAGAATAAGGATAAGGTATTGTCTTGAAAGTCAAGCTCCCCCATTTCGTTGCTTATGCTCTTCACCGCACGAAACTCCATTAGAATCTATACCCCTCCTCTCGCAAAGCTCCCACATTTCATTGCTTATGCCCTTCACCGCACGAAACTCCATTCTAATCTATACCTCTCCTCTCGCAAAGCTCCCACATTTCATTGCTTATGCCCTTCACCGCACGAAACTCCATTAGAATCTATACCTCTCCTCTCGCAAAGCTCCCACATTTCATTGCTTATGCCCTTCACCGCACGAAACTCCATTCTAATCTATACCTCTCCTCTCGCAAAGCTCCCACATTTCATTGCTTATGCCCTTCACCGCACGAAACTCCATTAGAATCTATACCTCTCCTCTCGCAAAGCTCCCACATTTCATTGCTTATGCCCTTCACCGCACGAAACTCCATTCTAATCTATACCTCTCCTCTCGCAAAGCTCCCACATTTCATTGCTTATGCCCTTCACCGCACGAAACTCCATTAGAATCTATACCTCTCCTCTCGCAAAGCTCCCACATTTCATTGCTTATACCCTTCACCGCACGAAACTCCATTAGAATCTATACCCCTCCTCTCGCAAAGCTCCCACATTTCATTGCTTATGCCCTTCACCGCACGAAACTCCATTCTAATCTATACCCCTTCTCTCGCAAAGCTCCCACATTTCATTGCTTATGCCCTTCACCGCACGAAACTCCAACCTTCCATACTCATATTCTAACTCATGGGCAAAGTGTGCTGTCGAGAAAAGTACTACTTGTATACTCAATTCACGCTCTCCTTTGTTTCCAAGTGCTCTGCTTTCGTTGTGCTCGGCTCCCTGGATTTTGACCTCCCTTGTGCGCC
>JABBWB010000469.1:0-26871 GCA_016628085.1 Suillus occidentalis
CCTTCACTGATTACAGATGTGAGTCACCCTCCATACCTGGTTGGACGACGTTGATCTGATCGCTCCGTTTCTTTAGAACAAGGACGTTTTGGATGGCACGACCAGCAGCAAATATTGGATCAACGTTCAGCTTCGTTGGGGCGACTTCGATACCCATGATGTCGAGCGGTATACTCGTGCCAAATTCTTTCGCCAACTGGTATTATGATCGGCATGGATCTAGCCTATAACCTGTGGTCTGAATACGGCAACTGGTTCCCCGGTATGAAGCCTCTGATCCAGCAGGCCATGGCCAAGATTATGAAGGCCAATCCAGCATGCCACGTCCCGCGCGAGCGTATTCGCAAGGGTCTCCAGTTGTACCCTTCTGAGCCTACAGAGCCTTACCTCAACAGCCAGAACTATTAGGAACTGTTCTCGAACCAGATCATTTGGTTTGTTGACGACACTAACATGTGTCGTGTCACTATCCACAAGACGTTCGAGGGTAACTTGACGACCAAACCGATCAACGGCGCAATCTTCATTTTCAGCCCACGTTCTGGACAGTTATTCCTGAAGATCATCCACACCAGTGTCTGGGCTGGCCAAAAGCGTCTCGGTCAACTCGCGAAGTGGAAGACTGCCGAAGAAGTGGCTGCATTGGTTCGTTCATTACCTGTCGAAGAACAGCCGAAGCAGGTCATTGTCACTCGCAAGGGCATGTTGGACCCTCTCGAGGTTCACTTGCTTGATTTTCCTAATATCGTCATCAAAAGAAGTGAGTTACAACTGCCCTTCCAGGCTTGCATGAAGATGGAGAAGTTCGGTGACTTGATCCTAGTAAGTAGGTTCACGCGTATTGCATTTTTGTTGCTGACACCTGTCTCTCACAGCGTGCTACACAACCCCAAATGGTCCCGTCCAGCTCGTACGACGACTGGCTCAAGTCGGTATCCAGCTACACCGCCTTCTCTCGTCTTATCCTTCTCCTTCGTGGCTTGCACATCAACAACGAGAAGGCGAAGATTACCTCGCACCCGGACAAGTCGACCATCACAGAACCACACTTCGTCTGGCCCGCTCTTACAGATGATGAATGGATTAAGGTTGAGGTCGCAATGAAGGATCTTATCTTGGCAGTGAGTGATACCACACTTTTTGAACTTTAACTTATCGAGTCCAAGGATTTCGGCAAGCGAAACAGTGTCAACATCGTGTCCTTGACTGCCAGTGAAATTCGTGACATCATTCTTGGTCAAGAGATTGCCGCTCCCTCCGTACAGCTCCAGCAGATGGCTGAGCTTGAGAAGAGTAACGAGGCGCAGGGTCAAGTCACCGCTGTGCAAACTCAAACCACCAATGTTCACGGTGATATGATTCAGACCGTCACGACGACCAACTACGAACAGCAGGTGTTTAGCAGCAAATCTGATTGGCGTGTCCGTGCCATCTCCTTACCCAATTGTGGTCGGCCAACTCGTCATTTGCTGTAACACTGGACACGCCGTTGTTGTTCTGGGCAGAGGATCACCGACCTGCTGCATTCTTGACCTTTGCGAACCTGGAGCAAGGCGATGATAGTGCCGATGTTGAAAACAGTTTCGCTTGATTTATTGCTGCTATTCGTTTAACTTGCTGTTTTCATGTAGCTGCATACGAAATCTCACTTGTACGAAATAGTTTATCCACGCTATAGCATGTTATTTTCTTCGCGCTTATCCCTAACCAAAGATCAAAATATCCGATTCCACGAGGGCTATCAATCAGCGGACAGTGCATGGCTTCAATGTAGAGCCCGTTACATTATAACTCATGGACATTGTGTGTCTAAGTGCTACTGTGCGGCCACGTCTTCCAACACTGCCACCAAAAAGTGAACACTAGACAATTGGAGACAAGTAAAGGTGAAAAATGGTAGCCCCAAGCCAGAACATCACCTAGGAGACCTGTAGTGACAGGAGAATCCCAAGGACAATCAATATTGAGCCTGTATCATAACTCAGTAGACATTGAATATCTATGTGCTACTGTATGGCCACGTCTTCCAACACTGCCACCAAAAAGTGAACACAAGACAATTGGAGATAAGTAAAGGTGAAAAATGGTAGCCCCAGGCCAGAATATCACCTAGGAGACCTGTAGTGACAGGAGAATCCCAAGGACAATCAATATTGAGCTGTATCATAACTCAGTAGACATTGAATGTCTAAGTGCTTATAACATAGTCAAGAAATTAAAATGGTTGATCCTTATCTACCATGTTTGGTTACGTTGATCACATCTAACTAGAAAAACCTAGGCCTGGGCGATTTCCTGATGTCACTGATGTTTGCTGCTGATTGGATAACCGTCAGTATTTGGCCTCAACATCCATGATAGGCCCGGGCTCATCATATATATATCTCGCCATTCATGTGCTTCTCTGTACCGCATCAACAATTAGACGCTCATCCACGCTGCTAGTCTGCTTAGTGTTGCCGTCGTCGCGACGGCGTTTCATTGATTTGAACTGTTTTGCTCGACTCTTGAGATTTGCCTTGTGTAACTTTCTAACGACAAGTACCACCTATCATCGAAAGATACCCGCTGATGGCCTCCAGATTTATCAAGCTCTTGGAACCTCTCACGATAGGACCCTTTATGTTGAAAAATAGAATTGTAATGTCAGCACTGACACGATCTCGTTCTGTGCCTACCAATATTCCAAATGACATCAACCTGGAATACTATACCCAACGTGCAGCGCGGAGGCGCCGGATTGATCACAACTGAGGGGACGTTGATCTGTCAGCAAGGGCACGTTATTCAAAGTGTGACGAGTACCCTAAGCTGATTACTTCGATTCTTCAGGACAGAATGGCAGAATGCACCTGGATTATGGAATCAGGACCAGATTGCTGCTTGGAAAAGGATAACCTGATGCTGTACACGCTGAGGGTGGCCTGATATTTTCTCAGGTACGATCTCTTCACTAGCGCTCTTTACTACCTAATAGAATATCGCTATAGCTATGCCACCGTACGTTCAAAACATGTTCGCTTAAAGTAACGTATCACGCTTCTTCCACCATATAGTGGGCCGTGTGAGTCACCCAGACGCCCCTGAACAAAAGGCTTCGGGAATGGTGAGTCGGTACTTGTTGGTGCCTGCACAAGTCATACTGATTTGTGGCGCGAAGCCGGTTTATGGACCTTCCAGTATAGCAGCGCGTGGAGGAAAGTTCAGGTTTTTGCCTGGCCAGCCTGGATATGTAACCGTGAGTAGCATATTGCACTGTAACTTCGTGTTTTTACTACCCGGATCATCTTTAGCCTGTTGCAGTCGATGACCCCCGCATTCTCATCGATTTGCACAGACAAGCTGCTATCAATGCCAAGGAAGCAGGCTTTGATGGTGTTGAACGTGAGCAACCACTTTCTTCTAGAAATCCTCTTCATTGCATTCTGCAGTTCATGCCGCAGGTGGGTTCCTCGTTCAACAATTCTTGGACTCCACATCGAACAAGCGCACCGATGCGTACGGTGGTTCCATTGAAAATCGTGCCCGCTTTGGCCTTGAAATTCTAAAGGAATTCATATCCGTCTGGGGCAATAAGAGAGTCGCGGTTCGCTTAAACCCAACTGGCGGGTATAACGACATGGGGTAAGATTGTCGCTACTGTGTTCCACTGCATTGAGCGCTAATTTCGGACAGGATGCCCTTGCAAGAGAACATTGACACTTTCCGATACTTCATCAGCCAAGCAGATGTTCTTGACCTTGGGTATATCTGCCTGTTGCGCTATAATCCGGCGCTTGACCCTGAAATCGATGGTATGACAGTTCACATTGTACACGTTTCTTCGATTAAATGCTTCTTGCAGGGCAGCTCCGTGCTACGAAGCATGACGTGCTGAAGACATACCGCCCATACATCAAGAAATCGCCTCTTTTCCTCAACAGCGGTGTCACACCCGAAGAAGCCAATCAACTCATTGCTGCAAAGGAGATAGATGCTGCTGTATTCGGAGTCCTCTGGATCGGCCACCCCGATCTTGCAAAGAGAATCGAGCGTGATATTCCAATAGACGCAAAACTAGATCCCGAAACTTTTTACGGACGTGGCCCGCAAATTCCTTATGAAGAGCAGAAGAAGGGATACACCGACTATCCTGCCGCTAGGCTTTGATTCAGGTTCACTCTATGCAAGTTTTGGAAGTCTTTTGACACACATCTACAATGTAATATAATCGCTACTATAACACGATATCTTGGAGCTCTACGAGGCACGCCATCGGTAGATCCCTCCTGGGCTGTCACCTATGGTAATCACATTCTTCCGAGAGAGCATAAATCCTCGAATTTTCCGTACTGACAGCTCCACGCGATGAGACGCTATCCTTGAAAGCAACAAATTAGAAGAAAATCGAAAGTGTATTGCTCAAGCTATGCCATGGAGGTGCTAGGGAGACTGAACATGATGATCGTCACAAACAAGTAAAATTATTTCAAAAAAATGTAATGATTCAGTGCGCCGAGATGTACAGTATGCAATCAACTCCCATAGAATACAAATATGGCACAGAAAGCAAACACAAAGCATTCGGCATGTGGAAAATCAATAGATCCCAGGAAGCAATCGATATCTAACCTTCTTCGCCCAATTCTCCCAGTCTTCCCCAATAGCGCGCTGTAGCATCTTATCCTCTATTGCAGGTCGGGTGATGGCAATCCAGAGAGCTAACGTATACATCAAGCAGCCAACGACCGCTAGCGCCGTCATGAAAGGCACTTGTAAAATCCCAGACCGCCACATCCACGACCCCGGACTTCCGTACATGACAATGACCCCAATAGATTGGAGAAGGCAACCGGTGTAGCTTGGGTGACGGACGACAGAGTATGGCCCACCCGTCACAAGTCTGTGCTCTTTTCTGATGCTGAGCTGGAAACTCCATAATTTTCCTAATGTCGATATGCAGTAAAACCTCAATGCGCCCCCGATTATGACGGCAAGATTACACGCAATAAAAGTGGGGGTGATTGGCGTGGAGTGAAGAGAGCGTAGAAGTTGCACAGCTTGGGCACCATAGATGCCTCCTGGAATTTGTGTGGGACTTATATGCATGGCAAGTATATTGGCCGCTTCGGCCGAAAATGCTGCATATATGCTGAACTGTTATATTGTCCATAAACCCATACAGACAGTACAAGAGCAGCATACCTTGAGGAGCACTAGACATAAAATCGTCACAGTAGAGCTCAAGGAGGATTCGAACACGGTGGGCTTCCGCTGCTCTTCAGATGACGGTGGCGGAGAAGAAGTAGTGAACGAAATTTGGATGCCAATGGCTGAAGCTACGAGAAAGGGGATCTTCAATAGACTCATGGTGCTCTGTTGGACTGACTTGGAACCTGCGACGAGTCGTGCATCAGGAAAAAACCCCTTGACTACAGGGTACTATATAGTCACTGTAGTACATGTAGTTGAATGTGTCAAGTCCCTTCTACACGCCGCTACGTAGTCTCATGGCTCACTATATAGTGCTATGGGATCCACTCGTAGCTTGTTGTAGCATGCTACAGGCTGCAATAATAAACACAAGTAGGACTATGTAGTAGTTTTGATTTTCGGAGCTACAGGGACCAATCCATACCACAGACTGAAAATGATTAAACTGAATATAATTAAAGCATTTATATACTAGCATCGTGACCCAAGATATTGTCATAGCACCCTTGTGAAACACCCACTTCTACATGTCCGAGTCCATGACCTCATGACTCCTCTCTCGCACCGCTTCCCTAGTCTCAGCTTCATACTCTCGAATCGCATCATCGAATATATTATCGGTGAAGCCAAAGGGAGTTGCATGAGTTTTCTGGAGCGAATTCACCCCAGCATGAAGTCTGGCCATCACCTTCAGTCAATGATGCAGTGAGTGGACAGGAACATACCGAGCAACGTCGAGGATATTGTCAGCAATTTTACCAAGTAGTTTGTAAGCCGAGGTCCGCTCATCAAAGCGCTGCAAGGAGCTGAGATGGCCCATGTAGACTGAAGAATAAGCAGCTGATGAGAATTTGATGTCTTCCTTGACTCCGGTTATCCATTCATCAATGCAACATTCAATCTGCCAGATCTCGGGAGTCAGTTGCAACATCAATACGAGATTGCCCCAACACACTCACAGCCGTGAGTATAAGTGCAATGATTTCAACCGGTAAAGGCTCGAAATATCTACCGTGAATAACACCTTCGTCACTGCGGTTCACAAACCACATGTCATTCACTGCTGACTGTATTAATTCAGTTTTGTATATGCCACGTTTCGTCTCCCAGTCCTGTTACTCTGGCAGTCAGACATCCAATAACAACGAGCCAAGTTAGAAGCACCTTAAAAACAAAACGTGATTCATCCTTCAGAGTTTCAGCTAGGTCACGATTTTGTTTGATGGCTGTTATCGATCGACTCGTGCGGAAGCCAAAGTACGATGCTGTAAGTGCACGCATTTTTGTTTTGAGCTCCCCGCGCACATGTGAAGTGCGCCTCGTCATCTGCACCAAATATAATATAACATCAATCAGGGTAGTAGGATATTAGAAAGGGACTACTTACCATCTTAACCAACGAAGGAGTGAGTTGAACAGTAAGTTCAGCTAAATTAGATGCCTCACGCCAGGCCTCCTTGGCTAGCTTCGTCTCGACAATAAGTGTCTCAGGAAAGGGAACCCGTGTTACAATTAGACAGCGGTAGATGGATGTCGCAATGGCCAGCAAATCCCTGGTGACCTCATCAAAGTCACTAGCCTTCAATCGTTGGCGGGATCCATTTAAAGTTTTCATAATCTTCGGCTTGGTTTCTTCAACAGCGTCCTGCAGCTGGCGCTTGGTCCCGACAACCTGTGGTGAGGAGTCAATGTCACTGTCCGGAAAATCTATTTGATTCTCGCTCTCGCTCTTGCTGTCATCACTGCCGCTTCCATCACTGTTGCTGCTGTCATCACTGTCTGTTGCGATGGTCACAGGAGCTAGCCAAAGTGTGTTAGTCTTCGAGATGTAAATAACTTAAGTTATAGTACCTTTGCGTGTCTTACTCAATCCACGGTGGACAGACTTCGGAGCCGAAACGACTGGAGGAATTCTGCCTGCAGTGAATGCAAGTGCCCGTGGTGTAGATACCTTAGTAGGCACAAGGTGATCCGAGAACTACCATGTTATTGTGAGTGATGCGCCTCGAAGTACAAGACATGACACTAACCATGTTTTCTTCATCCTGGTCAATATCACTGAGCAGCGCAGTGGGCTCATCGTTGAACTCTTCCGGATTTTTTTTATATGCTGTTCGCAATACCTTCAACTTGCGTTTCTCCTTCTTCAACTGTAAGTCTTTGTGGCGGTCTTCCCCTTGACGATTTTTCGAGACTGTAGAGCACAAGAGCATCAGACACATCAAGTAGGAACATCAAGCTACTTACGTCTGTAAGTTTCTCTTTCAGTTGGTCGGCGTTGCCGACCGCTTGCAGTGCGACCTGCAGTCGACTCCATCTCAGCACATAAGTCTTCCTGTGCCTTCAAAATCGACTTTTTTGAAGCCTTTCTTGAGCTAGTTTTTGCTGCCATGATTATGGGTAAGTAACAATGACAGCGAAATAATGGACAGACATCCCTTTAAAACCCTGCTGTGGCGTGCAATAAACAAACAATTTTTAAGTTTTGTTGACTTGGGAGTTAAAGTTTCATTCTACCTGAGCGGCATCAATTAAACAGTATAAGTATGAGGGACGGGTTGACTTTCCTTTCAACACCATGATGGATACTGCAGTCGTATTAAAAATAAACAAGCATTCAGCCTCGTCGATATCTGATGAAGCTAGGCTGAAAGCACAGCCTACTATACAGGACCATGAAGTCAGCAAAAGGTGGGTTACTCAACCATAGGCCACTGTAACCAACGCTGATGCCTCAACAGTGCCATTGCTCCTCCGAGTCGACCCTTTCATGTGGTTCGTGCACCAGAGCAGGCCAACATGACTAGAGAGGTCCTGTATCCATTGCCACCATATCGTCAAACACCTGGACCCATCAAGGCATCTCAGACATACCTTCGAACACTTGTATTGGAGCGCTGGGATGCAGAGATAAGGCGCTGTGAAGAGGCATGTAAAGCGCAACTCTTAGAGCGTGTCCAGGGCCCTATTACTCACCAAACATTGGTGCGGGAGATGATAGCTGTGCGTTGGAATGCAGAGAAGAAGCGGTGCGAAGAGGCACGCAAAGTCCAATTGATGGAGCTACTACTGGCATCTCATGGCATCACCTCCCTATAGTTAGTTAGCTTTTGTCCTTTGTAATGCATGCAAGAATGTAGGGCTTACGAGGTGATCAGTATATGAGGAGATCCTGGGGGTTCTTTGATGAGAACAGGACCGTCAACGATGAAAATTTGGGAGGTGAGAATTTGGGAGGATAGGCTAGATGATCCCGGGGGCTCCCTACCCTACTTTCTACCGGCATCCCTACCCTACTTTAGTCAGTGCATCCCTACCTTAGTTTCTGAGTCAGTCAAGAATAATGGCTTACGAGGTGATCCTGGGGGTTCTTGGATGAGAAGACCATTGAGGGCGACAGCGAGAAAAGAAATGGTGGGCAGTGCTGATGAACCGAGAAGAGAAAATTGATGAACCGAGAAGAGAAAAAGTACGGCGCAGGGTGCAGGGTTGTGTTGATGTGTGGTGGCATCAACATGGATCGTTCCTGAAAAAAAGGTACTAAGTAGTTGCGCTACAAACCAGACAGTCAAATCATGCCTCAACGAACCACACCTCACTGCGTCTTCTGCGGCAAGGTAACAACCACCCATGAAGGTCTCAAGAGACATATAGCAGGACGTCTTGATTGTCAAAGGCAATGGGCATTAATGATCGAGGACATCGACACAGAGAATTTGGACGCACCTAACAGACCAGACAGCCCACCATCTGCCGACTTCTCACATCATGTTCACCCTCACCCATCTGCTGATATGGACAACAACCCTGCTCCCCGCAAAACTCCTCGTGTCACTGTTGAGGAAGCTGAGGACGATGATGGGACACAATTCTCCTACACTGGGCGTTTTTTCGAACCTCAAGAAGATGCCGGATGGGCGCTGCGTGAGGGGGAGACGAAATTTGAAGGATATAAGAGAGACCAAGAAGAAGGAAGTGAGCATCCATGGGCACCCTTTGAAGATGTGTAAGTGCTTGAATGTGCGAATGTGCGGCAAGGGAATCTAAGAATATACATATGACTCACCAGGGAAGAGTGGGATTTGGCGCAGTGGCTCGTCAAAAACCTCAGCCAGACACGGACTGATGAATTTTTAAAGTTACCCATAGTACGTTGAAATCATTGACTGAACTCACAATGTTGACACCATGACTAGACACAAAACCGCACGAGAGTCTCGTTTCATAACAACCGTGCATTCTTGCAGAAAGTCGATGGACTTCCGCATGGACCGGATTGGAGTTGCAGGAAAGTTACAGTGCGCGGTAACCTTGATGACGAGAACGGAGTGCCATTGCAAGACGAGGTTGAACTTTGGAGCCGCGATCCTGTAGAGTGCATCAAAGAGCTTATTGGCAACCCTTTCTTCAAGGAAGATATGGCCTACTCACCTGCCAGAGCATATGCAGACTGTGCAGGCCAACATAGAGTAATCGATGAAATGTGGACGGCAGACTGGTGGTGTGAGACTCAGGTAAGACGAAAGGGAGCATCAGAGAAATGGACTGACCTTGTGAGCAGAAAGCCTTGCCAAAAGGTGCTACGATAGCGCCGATTATTCTATCATCGGACAAAACTTGCTTATCCCAGTTCCGAGGAGACAAATCGGCATGGCCTGTGTACATGTCTATTGGCAACATCGCCAAAACAAAAAGGCGTCAGGCATCAGCACGAGCTACTGTTCTTATTGGCTACTTACCTGCAGTGAAGCTTGACTGCTTCTCTTCTGATGCTCGCTCTCTGGCTGGATACAGGCTCTTTCATCATTGCATGGCACTACTCCTCCATCCGCTCATTGCCGCTGGACAAAATGGTGTTGAAATGGTGTGTGCAGACTCACTCGTTCGTCATGTCTACCCGATATTGGCCACATATGTCGCTGATTTCCCTGAGCAATGTTTGGTTTCGTGTTGTAAAGAGAATCGTTGTCCAAAATGTCTTGTGGCAGCGGATGAGCGAGGGAATGGATTTGGGTCAGCGATGCGTGATCCAGAGTCAACAAAGGAGATTCTGGAAAGGCGCAAGAACGGTCAGCATCCTCCAGAATTCGAGGAGAATGGTCTACGTGCCGTTTATAAACCGTTCTGGGCCGATTTGCCTCATGCCAACATTTTTTTGGCTTTCACCCCCGATCTTTTGCATCAACTCCATAAAGGCATGTTTAAGGACCACCTCGTAAAGTGGTGCATTGACATTGTCGGGGAGGAAGAGATGGATGCGCGATTCAAGGCCATCCCTGACTATCCGGGACTCCGGCATTTCAAGAAAGGGATTTCGACTGTGAAACAATGGACAGGAAAAGAGCATAAAGAAATGCAGAGAGTCTTTGTTGGCCTACTTAGCGGAGCGGTGCCTAGGTGTGTGCGATGAGTCTTGATGGTTGCGTTTGTTGATGTCGTGCTGTGCAGCCGTGTCTTGGCAGTTGCGCGATCAATTCTGGATTTTTCATACTATGCCCGCCTTCAAATCCACACTACTGAAACGCTCAATGCCCTGCAGACTGCCTTGGGAGTGTTTCACGCTAATAAAGATGTTCTGATGGAACTCGACATTCGAGAACATTTCAATATACCAAAACTACACCAACTCACCCATTATGTCCAGTCAATCATGTTGTTTGGCGCAGCTGATGGCTTTAACACTGAGCTTCCCGAGCGCTTGCATATCGACTTCGCAAAGGATGCTTACCGCGCTAGCAATAAACGGGACTACGAAGAACAAATGGCCCTGTGGCTTCAACGACAGGAAGCAGTATTTTTGCGTGGTGCATACCTGGATTGGATATCGCAACAGCCTCACGCTCTCCTCACAGGTTGCACAGAGCAGCATTCATTCAACTCGGACTCCGACTCGGATATGGACTTGGAAGAAGTGGACGCTGCCTCTTCCAACACAATGACAATCCGTACAGGCCACACCCTTGCAAAGGCTCCGGCACATCCTCACCAGACAGTCGAAAAGATTGTCAAAGCACATGGCGCTACCGATTTTCTCCCCGCTCTATCATCTTTCCTACGCAAGAACCTCCCACAGATCAATATCCTACCTGGCATTCATGACCGCTTTGACGTTTATCGTCAAGTGGTCATTGAAGCGCCACCTGATAGTCGAGTTGGTGACGCCCCAAAACGCTGGCATGTTAGAGCAGGGCCAGAAGTGGTAGCATCTGGCCGAAAGCCTGGTTGCCCCGCTCGTTTTGATATGGCATTGGTATCAGATGGGCCTCATTCTTCGCGCTTACACACTCTTGACGGTAAGATTTTTCTGGGTTTTTGTCGGTCATGTTTGATAGTAATCTGTTGCAGGTGTGCGAGTGGCACAAGTACGCACTATATTCACCCTCCCTCGTCAATTCGGCACTTATTCCAGAGCCCTTGCGTACATTGAGTGGTTCACACCTTTTCGACAACCAGACCCTTCCTCTCGATTGCACCAAGTCTCTCGCTCAACACGCCAACTCCGCCGCAACGCCGCCGTCATCCATGTCGATGAAATTGTACGACCATGTCATCTAATACCGAAGATGGGACAATCAGTAGACGTCACTTTGAGAAGTGGAAATGCATACGAGGTGGTTAATGATTTTTTTTTTAATGAATTCATTGATAGCGAGATGTTTTGTGTGTCTGTCGTAAATAGGTTGTAGTTCCCGACTCGTTATTAATGGTTGAAGTGCGCAGGTGCACCTGTATCGACGTTCTCGTGCTGACATGATTATTAGGCTACATAGTACTACATAGCTAGATATAATATCATATGTGTCTACATTTTGCTACAGTGACTACGAGTGCCTACATAGTGCTATGTAGCTGCCACCAGGGCTACAGCAATTAAGTGTTTTTCCTGATGTGTTAAATACCAAAATGTTGAGCTCGGGCACATGTGCTCCCAGGTCATAGGTTTGTGTCATGGATACGGCCTGGTCGGGGCAGTCATTTGCTCTGCATAATCGGTCCGTAAGAATCAATGTGTATGTCAAAGGTTGAACGTGTTGCTTAAGATAAGCAATTAGCCGGAACCATTAATAGACGTAAATGCGTAAAAGACGATCAATCAGCCTTGGCAAAACAAGACGGCGTGTAACCCTTGCGAGGTTGCTTGGGAATTCTGAGTGTGTATCCCCTGGATCCAGAGCAGGGCCTCGTGCTTCTTCCTAGCATGGCAAGCGCACCACCGACGATAGAGGCCAGATACTAAGGATGCATGCACTCAGTACCCTCAGAGTATTAGGTTTACCTCGTAAGCATATGATCGTACCGTAGCCAAAATGGAAAGGTAGAAGAGTTCCGGGAGGGGGTAGTGAGTCAGCGGACCCAAAGATATTCCCTTGAGTTCGTCAGAACGCAAACGTACAACTTTGATTAAGCGGTCATATTCCACCATATTAAAGAATCAGCGCTCAGCGCTCAGCTCTTATCAACAATACATGCCCTCCCAGTCGTTGTCCACCACTCACCAATGCAGGACGCCCAGTAGCGGATGCATACGATTCTCCAACTCTCTCGGAGCTTGCATGATCAATGTTGGTTTACGGAGAATGGGTGCATCTCCGATTAATTGCGCTGCTCGAAAGCCCACGGGTTCGAGTGACTAAGACTGATCATGGCATCGGGACCGGATTGAGTCAAAGTCCTCTCGTAGTACAAGTTTGTTTCGTCATTCAGACTTTCATGCACATGAGTGGTGCACACAAGTGACGTTGAAATTTTGATTGTAACTCAGCGAGCTGGTAGCATTTGTAAGCTGAACGCATCAAGCTCAGTACTTGTGGCGCTATCAGAATTCGAGGCGAAAGAAAATGGAGTTGGAGTCTTCGCCACGGTACACCGTGAATACTCGCTGGTGAACTAATACAAAAAGAAGTAAGTAGCCTTTATAGACTAGTAGAAAATGTTCCGCATAGCGAACTGCATACTAAAACACCAATTCCGGCAGCGTGGTACAGCTTGGAAACAAACAAAACTCGTAGAATGCTCAATATCATAAGCTTGTGTGATCAATAAATGCCAGGAAGCAGTCGGTAATTCACCTTCTTCGCCCAGCTCTCCCATTCTTCTCCCATAGCATGATGCATCATCTCGTCCTCTACTGCAGGTCGGGTGCTGACAAGCAAAGCGCATGCTGTAAACACGACGAAGGTGATCGCCGCTATTGCTTTCATGAAAGGCACTTGTAGAATCCCAGACTGTCTCATCCACGACCCTGGGCTTCCGTACATGATGATGATCCCAATGTATTGGAGAAGGAAAGCAGTGTAGCTTGGGTGGCGAACGATAGAGTACGGTCCGCTCGTCATGAGTCTGTGCTCTTTCCTAATGCTGAGTTGGAAGCTCCATAGCTTTCCCAACGTCGACATACAACAAAGTCTGACCACACCGCCCACCACGGTGGCAAAACTTCCAACGAGGAAAGCAGGGGTGATTGGGGTGGAGCGAAGGACGCGCATGAGCTGAATAACTGACGCGCTGTAGAACCCCTCTGGCATTTGCAAGGGATCTATATGTTTGGTGATGATATTGGCGACTTCAGCAGCCGATGCTGCCCAGATGCTGACCTGTAATACCGTCAGATCCATAGTACAGAGCGTACTAGAGCAACGCACCACCACAAGCTCTAGACCGCGAAATGACACGAGCCATTTGAATGAGGCTTCGAAAATGGTGGGCATCACCTTCTCTTCAGATGAGGGTGGCCGGTAAGACGTCGTGAGTGAGACATGGACGCCAATGGCCGAAGCTATGATGAGGGGGATTTTCAATAGACTCATGGTGCAGCGCTAGACTGTCTTCACAGAGTCAGCATTGGATCATGTTAAATACCTGAAGACACGCGTTCCCAGGCGATATATATATTCGTTGGTCTGGTGAGGACGTTCTGCGTGAGCGGTCCGCAAGGATTGGTCAGTCCAACAGATTCCCGTTGAGCGCGTTAGTGGAACGTAAGATGAAGTCTTGGCAGGTGCTTTTAGCATTCGATATGCGAAGTGCATTGAATCAGCGTTGGAACGACCAAGGGACACCGGGACGTGTTACGTTCGAGTTGTTCAGATACCATATCCTCCTGGGTTATGTTCTCTGAGATGTGGAGCCCTACCGGCCCGAACCATGCTCGAGCTCTGTGCTTCTCTTGGCCGCCGCAGGCGTCTGTAGTGTAGAACAAATCATCAGCATGTTCAATGCGTATAGAATTCTAGACGTTGCTTAACAATCAATCCGAGCAGGTGACACTGCTGACGAAACATCATTCCCAGTGAGAACTGGTTGTGCTCAGATGGCGCCGTTTATGTTGAAATGTGGATTACCCTTTTGGTCTTGTGATGGAATGCGCTTGGATGAGCTCATTTGTGATTCGATAACGAAAACACTTGCAACACCCTGCAGTGCCTCGTGTTCACATGTAATTTGCAACTGCAACGTGCTGGATTTACATAGGGCTAACTGTGTATGCATATATGCACTCTGCACGTTCGCAACTCGCCACTTCTTCACTCGACTTCGACAATTGTCCTTTGTTTGGGCAAAGTTTGTTTTTGCCCCAACATTTGAAGTCCCTCCTTTCTTCTTCCCCACCATCTTCCTGCTACTGTCGACGGTCCTCTGCTTATCCACAAGTTCGTTCTCCTTGTGTATTGGCTAGTGGGCTGACAACAAGTAAGTCACAATTTCCCTAGGTTCAAGTAGTGGGAGGTACATGACGTTGTTGCCTTGTGTGCATATATTCAACAAACAAATTCAATACCTACTACAGGACATTGATGTCAAATTGGCTTGGGGTAAGTCATCTACTCCGAGTTCTGTATGCGCTGACTAACTCTTATTTGCTTGATTTTCAGAAATACAACGAGGAAGTCAAGAATTTGGTATGTTGTGTTCACTTGGTTGTCTGTGATACTAATCAAAGTTTTTGCAGTTGTCTAACGACACGTGGAATAAGAATGTCAACGAGGGCCAAATCTACGAGCCTGTCACGGTATCAGCCATCCCGACACTTGTGCTTCCTCAACGTGTCTCGATTCTGCCTGCACCTGCCGCACCTTCATTGATGTGTTAGCTGCTTCCCATTTTCATTCTCCTCTGCTGCCTGCTCTCATCAGGTTTTCGATCTACTCTACTGTCTACAGCCTTTCTGCTTGGCTCTCGATGTTTGCGAACCACTCTTGCACAACTCTCGACGTGTTTTCAAGGCATACTCCACCTGTTTCGCATCTGTTTCCCTGTATTTCCCGCTGCTTTCGCATACCGATTGTATTCCGCATTATATCTGCCAAGCAATTATAGCATATTTGACACATTTTGAGCACATTCTGAGAGGACAGCGCAAGTGTGCGTGGATATGCCTAGATATGCTCGCCGTGAAAGACACACAAGGGAGCATATGGGGCACTGCCCCGTCTTATTGAAAATGTGCTGTGAGTCCGGATATTGGGCGAGATGTGCCAGTTCGTGTTCCGTTTCTCGCGCGCACATCTCGACAGATCCTGCCTTATTCGGGCACAGCCAGTTCTCACTGGGCATCATTCAAGGCCACCGTTAATTGAGTTCATGTATAGAAGTTGTCAAAAATATGGACCGTGTTTCATACAGAAATGATCATCAAATTCTGTTTGCTATAGACCAGACATGGCCAAGTGACCATGCATAATCCAACAGCAAAGAGAAGACGAGATCGCAAAAGCAAAGGATCCCCCGACGACACAAGCCGATAGTGCAGAGGCAAGGTCATCATGTCCTCCAAGTTGCAAGCAGAGCTCGGTGGAACAAGGGCGGCAAAAATTTGATAACCAAAGAATGAGGGCGGTGCCCTCATAATAGTGGTTAAACTATTAAGAACAGATACTACACTTGATCTAAGCCAAAAGGCCAGAGTGGTAAGGATTTCAATTCGAAAACACAGTCCTTTTATATGGAAATTCTACCCGTGCACGGGCCTCATTCCAGATTAGGCAGGTGCCGCAAATACTGCCACATTGGGGTACTACATATCAAAGTCATCTCCTTCAAACGTTCTTCTCGCCCAGCGAGCGAGTGCGCATCCCACAGCACCGATCAAAAATGACCAATCAAACAAGCCACCGAATAGTGAGTACTCTGGCAACGTCGCAAACAAGTTCATACTATCAGACGGATCCTGTGCATCTTCTATCACAGTGGGCGGAAAGGTTGTGCGAAGCTGGACAAGAGTTGACAGGAGATATATGCCCTAAGTGCCTGTTTAGTCACACGAGAAACGTCAATGTATAATTCTCCATTACCATGAGCTGCGCGAGAGTCAATAGCATCAGTGATGCTGATGTTTTGCGTGATGTGACATGAAACGCCTGTACGCCATCAATATATAGCTGAAACGAGTGTTCAACAGACAACTCACTCTCGTGACACCACGTAGCACCAAGCGGAGGGAACACAGAATGATGACGCCCACGAGGGAAAGACTAATTTGCTTTGATAAAGATGGAATATCAAATTGTGGTTTGCCTTCATCTCCCGCCGCAGACAAGGGGAGGAAAGAGAATAGCCATGCAAGTACGTGCGCAACTATATCCCCATACGATGCAGAGGAGGAACTCGTGTTGGACACCGTCGGAGAAAGAATATTGAAGGCTGACTGGAATGGACGTGACTGAGAGTTTCACAGTCGAGAGGAAGATCGCTTACACTACATACTCGGCAGACGCAGTAAACTGCCCATGACCACGTGATGGTCTTGCCCGCGAAAGACTCTGCATACTCTGCTGCAATTCGGTTGCGTTTGAGAGCAACAACGCGAAGGCTCATCTGCTCTTCAAGAGCTTGAAGACCAATAACTTCCTGTTGAATCGAGTTTTGCTCTTGCAAATAATCGACAGCGTGAATACAAGTTCGGAAGAAACAGACAGGCCATACGTACGTCCATTTCGTTTGAACGACATGCGTGACAGCCATGATCCATCTGGCTGCGGCTAAAATATTTGAGACGACGAATAATGACTTATGCTAGCCCACAGTACCTTTGAACTTGCATAATCATCCAAGTCACGAGAACGATCCCGCAGATCGTTCTTTACTCTTTCAAGTGCGGTTTCAGCGGATGCAATCGATGACGCCGATGGTATTGATCTTTACAAGTTGAATAGTAGTACAACTGGTCGAGCGTCCACTCACCGAGACCGGTTGATGATGCCCCATGAACCACTAACTGCACCGAGTCCAGAAAGAAGTCCGAGAACCGTGGTTCCTAACGTAACCAGCCGTGCGGTGACTGCTGTTAGCGGGTTGTGCGAGAGTAGCTCAGCGGGGAGTGGAATATATGAAAGGGCAAATATGAAAAGTGCCACAGGTGCTAATGCAAAGGCAACACGGATCGGCAATGCACGAGATTGCACAAAACCTGGATTATCTTGGGAATGTTAGAAGACGATTGGATAGATAAGAGGAAACATGGCGTCTTACCTGGACGGTAGGTTAGGATAAGGCTGAACGATATGGGAACAAGTAAGAGAATCGTGAACAATAGAAGGAATAGTGCTATTCGCCAGCTAAGAAGTCGAATGCTGTT
Source organism: Suillus occidentalis (assembly GCA_016628085.1). Lineage (NCBI taxonomy): Eukaryota > Fungi > Basidiomycota > Agaricomycetes > Boletales > Suillaceae > Suillus > Suillus occidentalis. The sequence goes on from JABBWB010000469.1 coordinate 17,768, forward strand.
ATGCCCGCGGCGACTCAGTCACTGCAGAGTGCAATCGAGCTATGACACACCTTGGTTCCAACCAATCCAAACCCTGGCACATGAGCATGCAGAACAAGATACTGCATTCAGAGAAACAGAGTGAGAAACACGTCTGCGCGAGTGTTGAATGCCATGGTTGTGTGCTACTTGATTGCGGAGTCACTGCGGATCCTGGCAACGTGTCTTGCGGGGCGAGTTGCTGGAGGTCCTTGTACAACTTCTTTTGCAAGAAGATGCGGCAGCTTATGAACAGAAATCCTCTTCAAAAACATAAGTGAGAAATCTGCCCGGAGCCAAATAGACAGGGGATATACCCTGATGCCACTACGAGGAATACATCTGTTGCGGCCATGGAGGGGAATGAGAAGTCGTGGAACCCTAACCCGGGCCTAGGGTTTATTGATGGTAGTCACGTCACATCGTCACGTCATAGGCTCACGTGGATGGAATTCAGCTCGTGAGCTGCGATTCTGCGAACGTCCACGACAGCCAACGACCGCACGAACGACATGAATGAACCCAAAAAATCCGATCCTACAACTCAAGTAGTTCATGAGCAGGCTACAGCCACCAACATATCTTACTCTCAACCGTCAGTTGAACCCGTGGTAATTAGTTCAAGTTCATTCTTACAGGCTCCAACTAACGGTCACACAGGCAGAAATAATTTCAGCAGCACAGCGCGGGGATCTTGATGCTATTCGTGAGCTCGTAGAGTCAGGAAAATGCAAGGTCACGGACAGAGATGACCAGAATGTGTAAGCCTTACCCAAATGTTTTTGCCACACTTATGAAATGTCCGCAGCACTCCTCTTCACTGGGCAGCAATAAACGCCCAGCTTGCAACCTGCCGCTATCTTATAGAACAGGGCGCGGAAATAGATGCAATAGGGGGTGATTTACAGGCTACCCCTCTGCAATGGGCCGCGCGCAATGGATACCTCTACGTCGTGCAACTACTCATATCCCACAATGCTGATCCAACCATCGCTGACACCCAAGGCTACAACTCTCTCCACCTCGTGACGCACTCATCCTCGGTTATGCCACTCCTTTACTTACTGCATCAACCTGTGAATGTCGACTCTCGTGACTTACAAGGTCATACGTCATTGATGTGGGCTGCATATCAAGGCGATGCATTATCTGTGGATCTTCTGCTTAAACACGGCGCGAATCCTAACTTGAAAGATGATTCCGGACTTACCCCGTTACACTGGGCTGTGGTCCGAGGCAATCGAGTTATTCTCCGGCGTCTCATTGAAATGGGCGCAGACATGCACGCAAAAGATCTCGAGGGCCGTACACCAAGAGACATGGCTGTTGAATTGAAGAGCCTAGGCGCGTGGAAGAGAGCGATGGAAGAGGGTGGCTTAACGGAACATGGTGTGGTTAAAGCGAAACCATTAAACGAGGTCCGTTCACTCCCTTTGACCTACCTGTCATTTCTGATCCAGCTCTAGCGCAATACCAAAATTGCTATCTTCATTTTGCCTTCCTTGTTTCTATATTTCATTTTCACAACGCTTGCTATTCTGCCGTGGTATACCGGCATTATACTCGCCATGGCTGAGTTTTTCGCTATGCACCATGTAAGTGGCAACCAACTTGCCATGACCATGCGAAAGCTCATGACAAGCAGATCGTAACCCGTGTACTATTGAACAAGAACACTTACGTTGGAACAGTCAACCAAAGCCCATATTTCGCAGGCATCATCGCAGGATCGATGCTATGGGTTGGTTACTGCTGGATAACACGGCTTGTGCAGCGTATGCCATATGCTATACTTTGACAGTCGCGGGCTGATGTCATTCCAGAGACACAATCACACGCCATTAACCTGGCTTTTGCGATTATCTTTGGGCTATGTTTGTACAATTTCTTCCGTGCCATCACTTTGGACCCGGGTCTTTGCCCTCGACCAGCCCACGACGGAGAATTGAAAGCAGTGAGTCTATTGATGTTATAGAACGAAGCGGCACATGCTCATAGAGACTGCAGATCATCGAAGACCTTGCTTCCGAGGGCAGACTCAATGGACAAACATTCTGCATACAATGCATGGTGCGTGTCAATCTTGTGGTGTGCAAATTCATGTTAACATTTTACACAGGCAAGGAAACCCCTACGGTCAAAACATTGTCGTGTTTGTGATCGATGTGTATCGCGAAGTGACCAGTATGTTTATTCCTTTCTCAGAGAGCTACAAAAATGAAATATGTGTGTCATAGCCATTGCCCGTGGGTCTGGAACTGTGGTAAGCTAGGTTCGTTGAATACTGACATTCCACTCTGATGCGGTGTATAGTTGGGGCAAATAACCACAGACAGTTTTTACTGTTTGTCTCGACACTAGTCAGTCGACATCGTGTTGTTTGATTACCTCGTTTATGAATGTATGTTCTGATCATCATCTCTTGAAGAGTCTCATCTGACCAATAACAGATTTCTCGTCGATACCATCGCCTGATTCTGTCGAGTGCTTCGCACTCCTCTGCGAGCCAGCCTTGAAGGATGCATTCCTTCTTTGCGTCTCGCTATGGTCAGGCCCTGCAACTGACGTGGACTTCCGTACTTCTCGTGACACAGTACTGGCAAGTGACCAGACAGCTAACAACGTTTGAGGTCTCCAACCTCGGGCGTTTCGGCTTCATGGGCGGTCGTGGCACCCTCGCTGCTGGAAGCGGAGGTGCTGGTGTCCAGATGGGACATCGGCACCACCATGGCGCTCACCAGCAGAACAGCGACACTGACAGCGAAGCAGAGGGTGGTGCCCACAAACAACCGCACAAACACACATTCTGCGGGACGCTCACCGCACCCGGAACATGCGCCGCCTTCCTACTCAACCTCCTCGGCCTCGACCGGTTCACGCGTGGACGTGCCGCACGCGGACTCACTTCGCACGCACGCAATCCATTTGACTTCGGAGCTGTACGGAACTGCAGGGATTTCTGGAGTATGGGCAAGGAACTTGGCGTGGAGTATGGCCAGGTGTATGATGTGCCCTTGGAAGGTTTTGATGAGGCCAAGAAACGGAAGGAAGCGGAACGGGGCGACCTTGAGCATGATCACGAAGGTTCCGGCAGCAGCAGGAGTAAGAGTCTACTTGGCAAGCTCAGCATGCGGATGGGTATGGGCTCCGGTCGGAGAGGCTACGAACCCCTGAACCAGGTCTAGCGTATGTGGTTTTTTTTGTGACGATGAACTATTTATACAGTTTATTGTACATGTGGATATTGCACTGCTACAGGTACGTACAGTGTCCAGAATATAAGCATTAGTATCTTCGGTTACTGCCATTTGACTGACCAAGATACGTGGGGTTTGCACTAATATCCGTCACTAAAGCTATTGCCCTCAGTATATGCAACATCATGGGTTCATTGATGTCAAGTCTCATCGTGGAGTCCTCCCACCTGAATAAGGAACTCTGTATCGCACCGCCAGGCCACGAGATCATTTGACGATTCCATCGTCATGAGACTCTTCTCTCCGCGATGATCAGAAAGGCTACAGCCAGACTTTTTATGACTGTACAAAGGCATGTGTTTTGCGGTCGGGTCAATTTCTTAACGCGACCGTAGGTAACTTCCGGAGACCTGAAGCCCTGACTAGCTCTCAGATCTTGGATGCGGTATCCAGAGAGTTTCAGTTACTGCACTTTTGAGGTGATTGTACATGCGCTTTGTGGTAATACAGGGGTCTGTTAAATGCCACTTATTGTCAACAGTTGTGCCGGTCGATTCCCATCGGAGCTGCGTATGTGCGATTGGTACGCGATGCGCCAATACAAAAAACGCCGAGATTTAGAATCTATACCACTACAAGTCATGTGTGCCGTCACGGCATACTAGGACGCTTGGGTCCATTATCAACCTTGTTTTACACTATAAATAATAGATAGTCTGCATGAACTGATATCCATCATCCCACTAGATCACTCCTCGCATTCAGCTGAAGCAACAATGTCTGTCCCGAATATTGTTCGTGAATATCGCGCCCAGGTACGTGGGATTTGTACTATGCTTATCAGTGGAGGTCGACATTGACTTGCAAACGATGACATGGTAGGGCGATGGCTACCAGAACCTGAAGCTTCAATCAGCCACTCTCTCTAAACTGAAGGCTACCGAGGTGACCATCAAAATACATGCCGTCTCCTTGCAGGTCTGTCCTCGTTCAAGTATTCAACTGCCAGAGATTCATTGTATTCGCAGTTTCGTGACCTGATGGTCTCCAAGGGAATCTACCCACAGTTAGTCTTTTTTTAACAAACGTGATCCACGCTCAACATGAATCTCACAGGCAAAAGTCGAATATAGTTCCTTGCTCTGATGGCGCAGGCGAGATTGTTGCACTTGGACAAGAGGTCAAGGGATGGAAAGTTGGAGATCGTGTCTGCCCAAACTTTGCACTGGACCATATTCATGGCGATGTGACTAAAGAAATCTTATCTACTGGACTTGGTGGCCACACCGATGGCGTGCTCCGGGAGTACGTCAACGTCCCCGTTCACGTATGTGTTCTTTCGATTTTAGCGTCGTGTAGGCTAAGAATCTCTATTTAAGTCATTGGTCCGCATCCCAGAGCATCTTTCATACGAAGAAGGTTCGACTCTTCCGTAAGTCAACTATCTCTCCTTATCTTGACATGCTCAGACTTTCGCTAGATGCGCAGCGTTGACGGCTTATAACGCTTGTCATGGACCTGTCCCCCTCAAAGGTGGAGACTACGTCCTCATTCTCGGTACTGGCGGCGTTTCGATGTATGTGACAGTCCACTGACAATCTCGTGTAAAAGCTGATTTGTTAGCTTTGGCGCCCAAATCGCACTCGCGTCTGGCGCTACTGTCATTATCACATCATCTTCTGATGAAAAATTGCAAGTTGCAAAGAACCTGGGCGTGCAGCACATCATCAACTACAAAAAGAACGTTAAATGGGATGAAGAAGTACTCAACATTGTATGCTCATTCCTGTAACCTTCGCACTAGTCGCGCGCCTAATCATATTTAGACCGGCGGCCGTGGCGTTGACCACATCATCGAAGTCAGTCTGCCCAAAACGCACAAGTGTGGCGAACTTACCCAAGTGTGGTATAGGTCGGAGGGCCCAATACTATGCTGAAATGTATCAATGCCGTACGCTATGCTGGGTGGATTCATGTCATTGGCTTCGTATCCGGGGTACACTTCATATCTTCATCTTCATCGCCGATACCACTAACACTACTTGTTTATGCAGGGCGACAACGGTATCCCCGTTCCCCTTGCGATCATGAAAGCAATCACCTTCCGTGGAATTTTGATTGGCTCTGTCAAACAGTATGATCCAATTTCCATATCTCTATTGTACTGATAGGTGGCTGGCAGATTTGAGGACATGAACCGACTCCTTACAGCGCATAAAATCCGCCCAGTGGTAGACAAAGTCTTTTCTTTCGAAGAGGCTACTGAGGCGTATGCGTACCTCGAGAGCCAGAAGCACATTGGAAAGGTAGTAATTAAATTGGCATGAGGGGTAACCATGCAAGGGTCAATTATAGGTATCAGGCAAACCGGTATTGTACCACATAAGTATGTACATAGGATATGAAAGTACGCGACCACCTCCTAACCCCAGTGTGCGAAGGACGACAAAGATTCTGGCGGCACGTTGCTTCTGACCTGACAGTCATGATTCCTCTAGCTTGACTATCAGCTCTGTAGGATTAAAATTCACTCTCGCTCACTTGATGGCCGGTGTTTTCTCTGCGAAATACTGATGGGCCTTCAAGCTTCACTCTTAGCTTCGAAATGGTGAATACCCCTTTTCAACTGGTCAAACGTCGATCCTCTAGCTGGGCTCATGGGTACAAGGAACGACTATAATTCCAACAATGGAATCTTTCGTGGCTGCTCCATAACGTGCAGCAAGAAATCGTGCTCTGGTGCCTTGTTGGAGTCTATATGACGGACAAAGATCTTGTAGCTCGTTATTGGAATTTGGAAGGCCAGATGCAAAAAGGTAATTCTGACAAAAAGTTTTCGTTACTTAGATATCATCGCTTTCAACACCTTCTAAGGCCTAGTGAATATCTCCTAGACTCCACAAGAGAAAGTGAAGATCAAACACTCCAGTGGGATGCTCTCGGGCAAAGGCGCTCAGATTTTACGCCCGCCGTCTCGTGCGGGGCTTCGGGAACTCTAGAGGTGTCTTTCAGAACGGCCCTTTTAACCTCTCCTGCAGAATCGGGCAGACCCAAACGCTTCAAGTCGGACTGTGTTAGCTTGTTTAATTTGCAGCCTGGTAAAGTGAACACAATCAGTGAGGGATGAAAAAGATTGAAATCAGATTGCGCGCACCTAATGTCCTAAATAACATATTAACTCTGCCAAGGTATGAGCTCAGTGCATGAATATTGCTGCTGAAAGACTTACTTCGCTGGTTCCATGCTCAAATCAGCAGCGAGAACGCTTGTGTCGGTCGCAAAATCGTCGACGTGAAGACACAATGCAAACATATGCGTCAGAAGCATGGTCCCTTTTTCAGGTGTCCTTCGTGCCCTAGGAAATTGTGAGTGCCACTAATACGAGGAAGGTAAAGAGGGCGTACTCTATGGAACCACGTGCGGTCTCTGTGAACCGTGATAGAAGTCCGTCAATAATGACGCTAGGAACCATTGGCAGCTTCTGTTGAATGACGTCCTTGTTGATATCTTTTAAGGTGGCCTTGTGGAAGGCGATCATTGTCGATATGTATATGAGCATTTTTCTGGAAATATCATCGTCAGTAGGTTCTAGTGATGAACAATACATTTACATACATAGCAGTCTTGTTCGGTGAGGGAGAGGCAAATGCAATCGCCAGATGATCATTGATCCAGTTGGAACGTTTGAAGGGAAGAAGAGCGACCCGCTCGGCACCACCGCCTGCACTCGTGTAAGCAGAAATTGATAATGCCTTCCATTCAGGCTTAGGAATCATATTGTGCAAGGGATAAATGTCGCTTGAATTAAGAGCATCGATATCGTACTGCGGAATTAAGCGTGTACTGTCCGCATTCGCTTTTGCTTCCTCTGGAGAGAACGTCAAGGAGGAAGACGGAAAGGAATAAAACAAACAAACCTTTCGATGGTAGTGTAGATGTGTTCTTCAAAATACTTTCTTGGAGGTGATCCGCAACACCTTCCATCGCAGAAACGTCAACTTTGTTGCGCTCTTGTGCACGGATGGCTAGTTTCGCCTTCTTGGTTCCGAACGTTTCGCCAAGTGCTGCGCGGGCCTCGAGCCGCTGAAGAGTAGAAACAGCAGCAGGTTGGAGACCCTTGAGGGCTTTCACTTCGTGTGTGAGGATGTGCAATGGAGCAGCTCGAAGAGTTGTGATGCCAGTGCGTTTATTATGCACTCCAACAAAGTATCTACGAAATAAATGATGAAACAATAGATATAAGGATTAAATATTCAGCAATGAATGTAGAGTGCATGCACGCACCTGCTGCCCAATGAACCCCGTCGTGTTTCTTCAGATGAAGTAAAAATCCACAGCTTCTGTCTCGCCCGCAATCAACATCGGGATCTCAGCGAACGGCATGTCCTCGTTGTCTATCATCGGCTTTTGTGTTTGTGTCTTGTAACATTTAAAAGAAGTGGATTTTGTAGGCTTGATGGAGGGGAAATGAGCTAGTGGACGTGGCACCACCGGCTTTGCTTGAATTGAAAAGGTTCAACTGTGACGACCATCTGCACTCACCAAGAACGGGACCTAGCTGAGTTACAGGCTGGTCTGAGAGCGCAAAGGACACCCTTTGAGTGTCGTCTATTTCGCGTTTGCGCTTCTTGGAAGTTGTCATCGCAGCTATTAGTGACAGCTTGCTGGAAGATCGGGCGCCACACGAAATATTACCGTAGCCCGTGGCTTTTTACAACACAAGCCATCAGGTCAGTTTCACTTGCTCAAACTTATATAAACTAATTTATACTTTATTTACAGCGTGTCATACTGGCACTCTCTATACGCCTGTATAGGATTCAGAACTGAAGTTGTTATTGTTAACGTTGACCTCTCCATCGTCAGAGGTCTTGTTCCCATTTCTAACCGCGGACTCACGCTTTCGAGCACTTACACCCCTACCACAATGTCTAAATCTCGCTCTAAGAGCAAGAGCCCCTCTGTGGACATTAAAGCAAAGCCAGAGGAGGATATCAAACTAGAAGAATCTCTTTTTCCTCCGATAGACACTAAGCCTTCTAAGCCGGAGCCATCACCACCCCTCAAGCGAGAATCTTCTGAATCCGCAGCCAATGTAAAACCCAAAACAACAGGCCCACAGCTCATTGGCGACCTTCCGCGTGCGGAAGCCGCCGCTCACGCAACATTTGTGCAGATACCCGACAACCACTATCAGTATGGGACGCTTGGGCGCTCGAGAGAGGAGGGAGAGAGTATGACCTGTGACTGTCAATATGAGCATGGTTGGTTTGATATCCTCTTGAGTAGAGTAGTTATAGACTCTAAGGTTTTACTGCGCAGGTGTTGACGACCCATCGGATGCCTGTGGGCATGAGTCAGACTGCATCAATCGGCTCACACAGGTGGAGTGCCTCCCAGATGACTGTCGGTGTCGGGTTTACTGTCAGAATCAACGGTGAGCTTACCGTTCCTTCAGTCTTTTACTATCATTGCTTAACATGCTACATCCTCAATCGCACGTATTTAGGTTTCAGCGCAAGGAGTACGCCGATATTGAGATAGTACAGACGGAAAAGAAGGGCTTTGGTCTTCGAACGGGCGCGGATCTTCCAAAGTGAGATATGTTGTTCTTTCTGAAGCGTTATAAGCCTCTCACATCGGCTAGGGATGCATTCATCTATGAATACGTCGGCGATGTTGTCAGTCACCCTTCCTTTATGAAGCGTATGCGCCAATATGCGGAGGAAGGAGTCAAGCACTTCTATTTCATGATGTTGCAGAGAGATGAAGTACGCTGCTTCACCTTTTGGTTTCTCCACAGACCACTGATGGTCCTCTGTCGGGTTCTCAGTATATCGATGCTACAAAGCGAGGTGGCATCGGCAGATTCGCAAATCATAGTTGCAA
>JABBWB010000047.1:0-196719 GCA_016628085.1 Suillus occidentalis
GGATTGCCTGATCAATTTGAGGCGGTGGAAGCAGCTGGGCGTAGACACGAGAAACAGACATACGTGGTACGAGGATTGCTTTGTTCTAATTGATAATGAGCACTAAGTTAGCGTAAGATGGGGCTCAACGCCGTCGATCTGGATGATGAGAGGTCGGATACCCTGTTCACCCGATACAGCATTGACTCAGTGTATTTAAGCTACATCGCATCACAGTATCGTGTTCGCCAATATACTCACTTCTTGACGATCCTCAAACGCGAGGAAAATGCTTGGGCAGAGAGAGTCGAGAAGGCGATGGACCTAATGCCGGATTATACACCTCCGGTGGCGAGATTGGTAGCATAGCTGCATATAGAAGCCACTATTCGATCCGATTTTTCTGTGCCGTCCTCGTCGCTTCTGCTCGTTTTACCTGACTGTATTAAAAAATTATCACCTATGGTATTCAACTCAAATCGCTATTTTCACTTATCACCTTATTTACGAGATCTTGATTTCGGAAATATATATGTTGTGCGTTGCACTACCCAGTCTTCAGAAGTTTCAAGCTTCAAAGAGCACTGAGTTTCTTAAGTCGTGTCACTGATCATCGACTCATCATTAATTTGTCAAATTTTCAAACTAGATTATGTAAGCATTCAACATTCAATCGTTGATTCATCTTCGCAGATACTCGCTGGCACGACAGACTCTGAGAATGAGTCATTATCGACCAGCTTGGATTCTGTTCCTCGTCTTCATACTTTTAATGGTGTCCTGCAATGCACCGTATTGCTCTTGGAAAGGGATTACCGATTTTCGCGGACTCAGCAGGCATCGCTCAACATGCAAATATTACCAGAAAGAAAACACCATAGCTACTGAGAGAAGGCGGGCCCGTGCGAGATTTAGTTCTTCCAGTGTAAGCCACCGATATCATGCCTTACCCCACAACCCTCATAGTTTGATTAACTTACCCTCGGACTCATCCCAGCTTGGACGAATTCAAGCTACGGAGGATCATCAGTTGAAACCCATAGCTTCTTGCAAAACCAGGTCAAGCACACCTTCCAGGCACAACGACCAAGCCAACGCCCCACGTGTTAATTCTCCGACTCTTGGATTCATCAACTCCGATGTTTCTGACACTGCGATGGCGAATACCGATGAAAGAGACGTTTCAGGTGTGTACCTTCTTGACATTTGTACTCTGCACTAGGACCATAACGCTCATGAGTTTCTGGTGTGACCAGGTCGACATCCTTCGCAACGGATGTTTAGGGCGGTCCCAAGAGATTTTCAGGATATCCTACCTGCGGATGAAGACACAAACCCTTCAGATTCCTTTGAGAACGACCCACGTCTTACCACTCAGACTTCATCACAGAGCAGAATTAAACAGGTCCTGTTGACCCTGCGCGATTCTCTTCAAACCAGTTTCAACACTGTAGGACTTAGCCGATTGTATCCCCGACGCCCCTCCTTTGAGCCCAATAAATTCATTTCGTCTTCCCTGCTAGCAAAATCCTGTCCCATCATTACTGAAGAACCTGGTACTCAGAGGCCTGGTCAACTTCCGGAACCGCCTTATCCATTCCCCAATATGACTACTTACCGTCTTATGACCTGGATGAACTCCGGGAGTCATCATAAATCCGAGACTGAGGTATCGCGCCTTGTCAAAGAGGTTATTCAGGCGGAGGACTTCAATCCACAGGACCTGGATGGATTTTCTGTGAGGAGGAGTTTACGAGTATTGGATGATAGCGGAGGGAAAGGGACTGCGACTTTTCCTGATGGCTGGTTAGAGACCAATATCATGCTGGACATACCCACCAAGTCAACGGACGAGCCCTCCAGGTCCTTCAGTATTTCGGGATTTCACTATCGGCCACTTGTAGGAGCAATTCGTTCAGCATTCGCTGATGCTCAAGCCAGCGCATTCCACCTTCTCCCTTTCAAGCGCTTATGGAAGGATCCCCTGGATGGCCATCAAGAGCGCATATATGATGAGCTCTACACCTCCGACTCGTGGCTAGAGGCTCAGGATGAGCTACAGAGGCAACCGAGAGAGCCTGGTTGCTCGCTAGAGCGCATCATCGCAGGACTGATGCTTTTTTCTGATGCGACTCATCTCGCAACCTTTGGAACAGCGAAGGCTTGGCCTCTGTACTTGTACTTTGGGAATTTAACTAAGTACGCACGCTCAGCACCCAATTCCGGCGCGTGCCATCTGGTTGGATTTTTGCCTTCTGTGAGTAGATCCCCTCCAGCAACTTATATCTTTCTCATTTTAATTTTTAGCTTCCTGATAAGGTCAAGGACATCCTCAGCAGCTTTCCTCGGATATCCAAGAGCGGTATGGCAGCCCTTCACACCCATTGTCGCCGGGAATTGTTTCATGGGTGCTGGAAACATCTACTGGATGCCGAATTCCTTCATGCGTACCGCCATGGACTTGTGATCCAGTGTCCGGATGGAGTATTGAGACGAGTATTTCCGCGCATCTTCACTTACTCTGCTGATTATCCGGAAAAGTGCGCTCTATTCCTTTTATCTTCATTGAAATAATAATGATCAACGCTTCAGAGTTTTAATAGCCACCATCAAAGACATGGGCTCTTGCCCATGTCCACGCTGTCTCATGTGAAAATCCTCGTTTGACCTACTCGGCATGTGTAGAGACATGCGAGACCGCTTTTATAACCTTAGGACTTACTGCCTGGAAAGGGTCATGGAGGCCCGCATGTTTATCTATAAGTCAGGCAATACGGTTGATGGCTCAAAGGTACAGACCATTCTTGGAGAAGGGTCCTGGGTGCCAACCTTGGTGAGTAACTTTAAAACCAATTGCTCTTGCACGAGCACCTGATTTTCCATTAGAACGCATTTGTAGACAAACTCGGACCCCTCGGATTTGATGCTTTTCGCATACTAGTCGTGGATTTCATGCACGAGTGTGAATTAGGCACGTGGAAAGCACTATTTACCCATCTCATTCGACTTCTTTATGCCCTTCCCAGTGGAGACAGCCTAGTTGCACGTCTTGACCACAGGTGCGTTTCCCGAGCTGTTGCGAGTCCTTGCCGATTTGAATGTGATCGCATCAAACATAGGTTTCGTGACATCCCGTCATACGGTAACGGAGTCATTCGTACATTTGCTGATAACACCTCCGAAATGAAATGGCTTGCAGCACGAGATTTTGAAGACATTTTGCAGGTTTGTCTTCTGTAGTTTGATAACCATACCAGCTGCTGACATCTTGCCTTTGAAGTGCGCCATGCCGGTCTTCGAAGGGCTTTTCCCAGAAGACCACGATTTGATCGTACAATCGCTGTTGTACAGGTTTGCACAGTGGCATGCCCTTGCTAAGCTAAGGATGCATTCGGACACAACCTTGTCAGTATTCGACGCTACGTTCAAGAAGCTGTCCGGTCGGTTGCACCATTTCCGAGATTTCACTTGCGCCGCTTTCTCCACCTTCGAGCTACCGAAGGAAAAAGCCGCTCGTGAGCGCAAGGCTGCCCGTGAAGCCGCAGGTTCCCACCTGGCAGATGCTAGGAGTGTTGGCCGAAGAATCAAGAAATTCAATCTGAACACTTACAAGTTTCATGCCATGGGGGATTATCTACAGACAATCCAGTTATTTGGGACCACGGACTCCTTCACATCGCAAATGGTAAGTGAATGTCTGTGGCTGTGGCTTCCAGTCTCAAATTGATTTTTGATCAGGGAGAATTGGCGCACAGAACATTGAAAGGATTCTACCCGTTGACGAGTAAACTAAACACCCCGGCTCAACTTGCAAAACACGAACGTCGTCGAAGAGTCCTTCAGAGGGTGGCAGAGGCAGGTCACACTAGGGAACAACCACCAGCCAGGGACTCGCCGGCGGTGTTGAAGGATCACTACTACATACCAAAGCTAAGTTACAACAACCCATTGTATATATTTAGTTTTCTTCGGGATCATGAAAATGATCCAGCTGTAACGGTAAGTCTCGCTCTCTTTTTGGTTTAAGTTACTCATGATTTTGTCAGGGGTTCATACCAAAGCTCAAGGACCACGTATTATACAGACTTCGAAACTTAGATGTCAGCTATTGTGATCATACCTTCACGGATGAAGAGCGCAATTCAGTCATAATCCTGGACAACAGGCTATATGCCGTCCAAACGATGCAGGTGCGTTACACATATTATCCGTTTTACTTCTAATTCGATCTTACAAATTAACAGATTCACTACACGACTTACGACCTTAGGCGAGAGTATGATACTGTCAGCATTCAAACGCACCCAAATGTCATGGTCTCATCGGGCAAAACAAAACCTCAACATCCATACTGGTATGCCCGCGTTTTGGGCATCTACCACATGGATGCCTGCCTCAATGTCAAAGGCTCAGTGACAAGGCGTGAAATCGAGGTCCTCTATGTCAGATGGCTGGCGCCCTTGATTGGCCACCAGTCAGGGATGAACTATGCTCGACTTCCGAAGGTGGCCTTTGTCGAAGAATCTGACCGTGACGCATTCGGGTTTCTTGATCCAGGCCAGGTTATCCGGGGAGTGCATTTGATTCCAGCTTTCGCCTCAGGTCGCGGAACCAGCTCTCTTCGTCATGGAAAGTCCTTTGGACGTCCGTGTAGTGAATTAGACGACTGGGAGGCATTCTACGTAGGGATGTAAGTGTGACCTTTCTTTCCGTGATCCTTACTCAAATCATCGCCCGCCCAGTTTCATTGACCGAGACATGTTTATGCACTATACGTATTATGGAGTTGGGCATCCTGCCGCCTTGCGGGAGATCACGAGAGATTGTAAGGTGCCGGGAAACGTAGCTCAACGGAGTTTCCCAGCACCACACTTCCAGCCGAGCATTGCGGATGTTTTTTCCTTCATTCTTTTTTTCGACCTACCCCACCGACGTCAAATTCGGGCTACCTCACATACCCCTCACTCATTATATCAACATTTCATTGCATCATTATTTTTAACTATGCATGAACACCTCGGTCTTGTCCTAGGCAGTTCATCAAATGCACCTCCTACTCCTCCTGCGACCCAAATCGCTGCTTCTTCGGGAGCAGGTCAACCAGCTTGTCCACCCGCCACGAGGTCGCATCCACCTGCAGCAGCAAGTTCCTCAGCTGCAGGGTCATCCACCAACAATGTCGCTAGGAGTAACCAGAGCTCAGTTCAGCAGCAGTCGCGTCAGCAGCAAGCTAGCCATAATCCCACACAGCAGCAAGCTGCGCAGCCGCAGCCGCAGCCGCCAGCGGCACCACAAAACCAACAACTCCCAGCTGTACCACAATTCCAACAACCCCCAGCTGCCACCCCTGCAGACGAGATCGCTGCGCTAAGGGCAAGGATCGCTGAACTTGAACGAGGGGTAGCTCAAGGCAACCACTTACCTGGCCAGAGCCGCAGTACCTCGTCAAGACCTAGTAGCTGATCCTGCAGAGGTTGAGCGAATTCGTGCGAACCTAGCTAGTGCGAAAGAGGAGTCCAAGAAGGTAACTCTGCCCGAGCTTCGCCCTGGGCACAAAGTGAGTGCGCTGAGTTTGCGTGAGTCTACCTTTTTCTTTCTTTCTTTTGCATAATATTCTTTGTTGTCACTGTGCACCGTTTCCTACCGATTCCGTTGATTATAAGCACCCACTCTGGTGGGTGCTTATAACACTGTTTTCTGTGCCGTTCCGTTACTCGGGTGCCACCGTTTATCCGTATTACCGTCTTGCCTCTTCGCATATATAACTTGTTTCTGACTCGCTGTATCTCAGCCATTCCTCCCAAGGTGGAGGAGGCTTTCAAATCATATCGCTACGTGCCTTACACGGCCCTCACCCATGCTGCGCGCTCGAAAGCATACCTTCACGGGGAGGAATCATCATTCGTATTCACTCAAGATGGACTCACTGCCAAGGGTCTTGATCGATCAAATGAGATATCAATCTCTACGGTGGATTGGATTGCTGTGTCGAAAGCGGCAGAGGATAGAACTTTGCATTACTGGGGAGCGGACAGGGAATCAGCCCTAGCTTCTCACCATCTAGTGGTCCTCAACATCGGGCGAACATACCGGTGGTTGGTTGCAATGCATTATGATGTGCAGCAACGCGAGTTAGCACACGCGAATCATGAGCACAACTTGGCGGGCCTAGATGTAGCCGCTCTTACTCTAGCCAACAATAAAGTCGCTTCTACCCTTCTACCCACTGTACAATCCCCCCCTTTGAACAAACGTTCAGCCCCGAGTGACTTCATAACTTCCCCCCGCAAGAAATCCCACACTGTCAGTTCAGGCCATTGCTTTCGCTGCGGAGCACCCGGTCACCTGCCTGCGGACTGCTCTGCCGACACCACGATTGCAGGAAAACCTGTTGCCTCCCTCGCCACTGGAGCGCGGAGCAAGCATGCTCTCGCAGCAAGTAATGGAAAGCACTTCTGCTTTAATTGGGCAAGCAGCTCAAACTGTACCTTCGGTAATGGGTGCAAGAATGTCCACTCCTGTAGCGTGTGTGGAGACGCCTCCCATGGAGCCGGTGGCTGCAGAACCCGTGCTTGATCCTCGCATCGTGGTTACTCCTCTTGACGCTGCGCGAGTTGAGGAACTACTTCGTAAATATGGTATATTCGACGACTGGCATCATATAGTAAATGGCATCCGCAACGGTTTTAATGTTGGCATTGCTGAACCCCCTTCTCAAACTTATTTATTTCGACAATCATACATCTTCCCTACTCAATCCCTCAGTAATCGACTCATATATCATATCCGAGCAAGAAGCTGGCAGATATTCTGTTGGCTTCCGTCCTTCGGATCTGGAGCGTCTGATTGGACCATTTCGTTCGTCTCCGTTGGGCCTAGTCCCAAAGACTGGCTCAAACAAATTTCGCATTGTGCAGGACCTTTCCTACCCTCGCAATCCAGCCAATGTCTGTTCTGTCAATGCTGGAATCGAGTCAGACGACTTTCCAACAGTCTGGGGCACCTTCGACGAGACAGCTGCCCTCATTCTTTCCCTTCCTCCTGGCTGCGTTGCCGCGACTTTTGACATCTCATCTGCGTACCGCATTGTCCCTGTTTCACCTACCCAGCAGAATTCTCTCTGCGTATTTTGGAAAGGCATTGTATATGTCGATCGTGCCCTCATGTTTGGCCTCACTTCCAGTGCCGGGGTCTTTGGTTCAGTCGCAGACATGCTCGTTGCAATCTATGGCAAGGCAGGTTTCGAATTGATACGGAAATGGGTCGACGACTTTCTTGTTATCAGGCTCCCTCACCAATCGTGGTCCGAAGCAGATTTCATAGCCGTAACGAGTATTTGTGGTGTACCATGGAGCCTCGAGAAGCTGCGTCGTTTCGCAGCAATACAAAGGTACATCGGCTTCGACTGGGATCTTGATGGCAAGATGGTCTCACTTCCAGTAGAGAAGCTCCACAAGATACAGCAGCTGCTGGCCAGCTGGCGGCTGGCTGGTGCATCATTCACAGTGAAGGAGGCCGCGGGATTGCATGGCAAATTAGTGCATGTCGCATGCATCTTCCCTATAATTCGGCCTTTTCTTCGTTCTATAGCTGTATTTGCAGCGCATTTTCGTTCGGCTCGTGCACACCTTCGCCCATCTGCAGCTGTGGCGGCGGATCTTCCCTGGATTCAACTCCTGCTATCGCACCTTCCGAACCGTATTCCCATAGTGGCACCCTCTCCACTAGACATCGGGTGGTGGGGCGACGCCAGTACATCGTTTGGAATTGGTGTCGTCGTTCAGGGCCACTGGGCTGTTTGGCAGTGGGCACCGGGTTTCAAAGTCGGGCCTTCCCAGGCCTTCGATATTGGTTGGGCAGAGGCTGTAGCTATCGAGCTAGGGTTTCGAGTTGCCCTTCATTTGGGTATTTATACTTTTTCTGCATACTTCTGGTGACTCTCCTAATTATTATTCAAGGCATCATTTCCGCAGCTACCCCATCAAATCTATGCTATGTTGTGTGCTCAGACAATATGGGAGTGGTGACAGTGACCAACAAAGGACGTTCGCGCAGTTCCGAGACGAATGTGATACTGAAGCACCTCTACCGTCTGCAGGCAGAGTGTTGCGTGCGTTTGCAGGCAGTTTATGTTCCTTCTCGCGACAACATTGCAGACGCTCTGTCCCGTGGCGATATTCCAGCCTTCAAGGCTGGTTTCCCTGGAGCTTTGAGCCCAGTCTCCATCCCACTGCCACCTCACCTCACCGGCAAACTGATCCCTTGGTCGCCATGATGCTGCATGCATTCCCCCATCCTAATCACTCTGCTCAAACACTCTTTAATGCCTCGTCACCACTGGAACTTAGACCATCCTCCCTCTGTCCACCTTGTAAGGCATCAGAACGCATTTTTCTCTGGCAAGGGGTGAACACTCCTCCCGCGGCAACAATCCCTAACCCAGTAATCTGCCATATTGCCAGCCTGGCTAATCGAGCGTCCCTTCGCGACACAGGGTCATATGGGGCCGGTCTTCGAAAGTTTCATCTGTTTTGCGATATCTTCTCAATTCCTGAATTGGACCGACTTCCAGCCTCCTTCGAGCTACTTCACTCATTTGCATTGTGGGCTGTCGCGGACCCCTCCCCTGGTGACCCCATTTTAGCAATATCCCATAACACCCCATTCGAACCGATATCAGTTGATGTGGCACGTAAATACCTTTCAGCAGTGCGTGCCTGGCACATAGCCCAAGGCTGGCAACCCCCACTTTCAGACTCCCACCACAGCCGCATCAATTGGTCCTTGCGTGGCCTCGAGAACCTGCAGAGTGGCCGTCGCAAACCCCTCCGACCACCTATCACACTACCAATGCTATCGGCTCTCAAGGCTACCCTAACCCTATCAGACCCTTTTGATGCCTGCATTTGGGCAATGGCATCATGCTCGTTCTTTGGCATGATGCGTTTTGGTGAGGTGTCAGTCACCTCACAGTGCAGCATTCTCTCCATCAAAACACCTTTCCCGAGCGGATGCCTTCTTCAGTGAGGACTTGCGCGGAAACCCATACGCACGACTAGACCTCCCCTCTGCAAAGACAGCTCGGACGGGGGAGACTCAGTCTGTATTTCTCAATGAGCAAGGGGAATTATGCCCCCTCGCTGCCCTTCGCAACCTTGCCAATGTGGTACCAGCTCTGGGTAACGACCCTCTGTTTTAATGGCGAGATTCCAAAGGTGATGTTCGCCCCATGGCAAAGGCCCGTGCCATGGAGCGGATCAATTCAATCTTGATGGAATGGGGCTGGGGAACCTCGTTCGGCCATTCATTTCGCATTGGGGGTGCTTCATTCTACTTAGCAAAAAAGGTTGACCCTGAAATAGTGTGAATTGCCGGGCGTTGGAAATCCTTGGCTTATGAGACCTATATTCGTGCATTTGAGCAGATCTCTTCGCAGCATCTTGCCAATGCATCGTTGCGATGAAATTGCCTCCACTTATTGTTGGGCTGAGCAGCTAGAGCCGCGAATGTTTCGGCATGTTGGGTGAGCGGCTCCACCTGCTTGCGTCCCACCCCGAGCTAACGCTCGGACCAGCCCAACATCTGAGATCGTGTCACCGACTTTATAAGCTAGACGAAGCTGGATTGTAAGGTGCCGGGAAACGTAGCTCAACGGAGTTTCCCGGCACCACACTTCCAGCCGAGCGTTGCGGATGTTTTTCCTTCATTCTTTTTTTCGACCTACCCCACCGACGTCAAATTCGGGCTACCTCACATACCCCTCACTTGTTATATCAACATTTCATTGCACCCACCCATCCCTCCCTTTATTTGGAAATTATAGTTCATTGACATCATAGAGTAACTCGGATTTAATCTGGCTAAGGCCATCTATTGATATTCATTGCTTAAGAGTCAGTGCGCGATCGAATTCGTAAGCAGGTTTCCCGCCCTCCCAGCGGCTCCACCTGCTTGCGTCCCACCCCGAGCTAACGCTCGGACCAGCCCAACATCTGAGATCGTGTCACCGACTTTATAAGCTAGACGAAGCTGGATTGCGCAGATGCAGATCTCTCAGAGGACGCCTGTAGAGAGTGGGAGAGCGACATTCAACCCTACGAGGACAACAATGATGACACTATCGATGGAGGATACGACGACGACGACGACGCAGATGAGCAGGAGCGCGAAGATGGTGAAAGGGACCTGTATGAGGACGATGAAGACGACTATCACATCTCTTTCTAACTCAACAGTTAGCCGGTGTTTTACCGTAGCCTTCATGGACTATCAAGCTTCAAGGTTAGAACAGCGGTACCAGCAGTATTTGACGCAATATAAATTCAATTTTTGCTATGAGGAGAACTAGAACGACTGATGACGACAAGTTACCATTTTGTGAAGTGTGACGGCGTCCATGGCAGTGTCGTAGTAGGTCCAGCCTGAGGGCACCCACATCACATGCTATCATAATTTAAAACATGAAGAAGGAATGAATGAGAATTACCACAGGGGTTATGAAGAGCGCTGTCATCCCAGTTACTGATCTCCATGGCGCCAAGTGAAAACTTCCTTATGATGTCTCAAGCTATCATATACATGCTGACAAGTGCCAAAGAGCATTTCCCTTGGATAGCATCACAGGCCGTTTTAATTCAAAATATGAAAATCAAAGAATAAGCTCATCACAAGATACTGAAAGGACCGCACTACTGTCCCTGGCTTATTTTCATGGTGCCATACGACGACCTCGTTACAAAGTCCCATGCCTTTCTCTGCGTGCTGGCTACATCAGGAAAACATCACATTACTTAATCAGCCTTTTTGATGTCTTTTTCTCCTTTTTGAAAATGAGTGGGCTTTTTTTCACTTATTTTTCTGAATTCACTGCCTGATCCAAACTTATGTGTTCCAATATGTTTTATAAACATAAAAGATATGTTTAAAAACCTAAAACCAGAAATTTGTTACCAGTAAGTGGCACAGAGTGTCAATTATTTTTATTTCAAATCCTCTCAAATTCTCTCCTGAAGTGGTAATCTTTACAAATTGCATACTCCAACCATTTCAACAGTATGAAACAATAATGATAAACTATTCCTGATACTCAAGTTGGGTTCAGGCAGTGAATTCAGAAAAATAAGTGAAAAAAGCCCACTCATTTTTGAAAAGGAGGAAAAGACATCAAAAAGTCCAAAAAAAGGCTGATTAAGTAATGTGATGTTTTCCTGATGTAGTGCCAAAGGTACGTGCCACGAGAATGTATTGAATGAGGTCGTAATTCAAAATCTAAACAAGGACAAACGACAATACTCACAATAATTGGCACAATTACACTAACCAACCTGTATGGCTGCGATGGAGGAGCGTCACACGGTCGTCATGAAGTGCTCATGTTACTCTGGATTCGCGTACATCCATGGCCATGTATTGACAAGTCAAATTTTCCACGGTATAGATAATGTTATTTTGCAGGACCAGAATTGTTACCTTCTGTAGTTCGCACGGCTACCATCTCAAGGAATCATCCGTTTACTGATGTAGGAAAATATTGGCAAAACATGATTTTGATCGTCCATGGAATAACCATCAGTTCGTGATGGAGGTATATTAACCTCCCCGAAGCTGCTGCTTCGCCTTACTTTCATTTTTTCCACCCGCAGCTTAACCATTTTCAAGCATCTTCTATGATGTCTTCTGGTTGACCCCCTCAGAAAACAAATCTCTTGAGGAAATGACTTCCGAACCCTACACTAACTTTTATTTGGCCCAAAGATTCCCTTTGATTCTCTTTCGAGACAGAACACATTCAACGTTGAAGATGCTGTCTTTGCTGATCCCGTTTATGGTATCGTGTCATGTCCAAAGTCCACTCAGGCTCGGTTCATTGGTCTTGCAAAGGTGTGCCATCCGCATCATCGATGCACCTTGCTGATAACTCATGGGTCTCCAGCTCTTCCGAGTTGAGAAGGCGAATATCCCAAAGGTTCACCCACTCATGAGCCCTCCTTGTACCAAGGTATTCGTCGACCAAGAGAGTAACTACTCCAATGCTTTCCTGTCATTTCCTAGGACCTATTAAGGCTAGTAATGGCATAGGCATTCGCGATCATGCAGTTATGGTCTTGTTCTCGACAACGAAGGAAGGTTGAGTCATCACACAGAAGATTGGAATCATGAGACGTCAGGATGAAAGTTTTCAGGGACAGTGATCATTGATCAACAACGAAGGAGTTCTCCCTGTCCGCTCCCAAACGCCATTTTTGGCGGCAAATAGTGAGATGAGTCGCTCAAGTGTGGGGTGTATGTGATTTGCATGATGAATGTTGCCGCTGCCGCGTAGTCTCCAACAAAGGTTTTGAATTCAAATCATTTGTTCGTTTACATGATAATAGGTTTGCGATGGCATGTATAATCGATGCCGGGCCCCGGCACGCCCTTCGCTAATTATCTATGTAGTAATATATCACGTTTGCGTCACTTGCGTCCAGCCGGCAGGCTGCGTCATCTTGCACCGTGTGTTGTGCTGACCATGCACATACATTCTGAAAAAATACTTAAAGCCAGTGGAAGGCGAGTCATTCAAAAACAACCCTTTGATCATCTTCAATCATGAAACTTGTCTTAACAGGAGTCACTGGTGCTGGTATGTTACTATTCTGTCCGGACATGGAGTTTAACACATCCTCACATATCTGCCAGCTGGTATCCAGATCTTTCGTCAAGCAGTATCAGATGCAGCCATCACGAGGATCACGGTACTCTCTCGTAGAGTACTCCCATCATGGATGGATATCCCCGAAAACGACAAGACAGAAGTCATAATTTTGAATGACTTCTTGAATTACCCTAGCGATCTCCCTGCTCGTCTGGTAGGGCATGACGCTTGCGTTTGGGCACTGGGGAAGAGTTCAGTTGGCCTGTCGGACGATGAATACACGCGCATCACATACGATTACACCATGCACTTCGTAAACTCTCTGCAAGAAGCAGGGATGAAGGACAAAACGGGAGAGCCCTTCAGGTTCGTTTTCATTTCAGGAGAGGGCGCAGATCCATCTGGCAAGAGCAACATCAAGTTCGCGAAAATAAAGGTATGCGCCTGTTGCTTGATGCCTCAGTACTCGTAAAGCATTGGGATGCTCACGCCACGTTTAGGGTATGACTGAAAAAGCTCTCTTTGATCTTCCTCCTTCCTCCAACATCAAAGCATCTGTCATGCGCCCTGCCTACTTTTTCCCCTCCAAAGATCACCCATCAGACCGAGAGAACATTCGTTCGTCAACAACAAGGGTCATAGATTGCCTCATGACACCAATCATGAAGACCATTCTGCCATCCATGTATACACCAATCGAGGACCTCGGGCTTTTCGCTGTAGAGGCAGCTAAAGGCCGATGGTCAGATGAAAACTTATTTCCAAACTCAAAAATGAGGGAGTTAATCAAGGCGTCGCGTACTCCGGAAAACCGGCAGTGAACATCTCTGGAGTTTAGATGACTACATACACATCATGTCCCATATCACATATTATTACATGGCTGAAGTTTCCTATAGTACACGGATCTACATGAATGGTATGCATCGAGAACTTCATATTTCGAGTGTCATTGGCGAGTATGACGTGTATCCTGTTGATCAACTCAGAAGCCGAACCAACGTCTAGCGCTCTGCTCAGCCGCAAGTCTCTTAGCCTAATCAAGGTTAGCACCCCAGACAATTAGACAGCCAGTAACTGAATATTCACCTGCGCCACCATATCTTTGCTCCCTTGTTGTAGGGAACCTATCTGTTGCTCGATGTTTCCCAACAGCTCCCTTTGACTTTCATTTAGCACTGACATCGAAGTGGTCAGACGATCATGTACGCACCCCCTTTCAGCAAGAGCATCATTTAGACGGCTATAAACGCCATTGCGAGCGTCCTCGATCGTCTTCATGACACCGGGTTCATCATCGGTGGTCGTGTCTTCTGATGTTTGCACAGGGTCCGGTGGTGGTATAGGTCTGTCGGGGCCCGCAACTATATACATATCGATGCTCCAGATCAACAATCAAAGGTGTACAAGTGACTTGACATACGTAACGCATCGAGCTGTTCTCCGGTCATAATAGGATTCCCATACCGGAACCATGACCCCAGCAACGAAGGGGGACCAACGGACACTGGCTGCGGGTAGGGGGGGATTTCACGGTGGAAACGTACCAGATCAACGATTGGATTATCATAAACACGACGGGTCATGAAAAGTGTCCCAAATACGATTTGTTCAAGTACGCCTGACTCGTGACGCCTCAAGGCAATGAAATCTCCTGTTTCGTCCACAGACACGACACTGGCGAATAAAAACTCAAGAGTGTAGCCAAAACGCAATTTGGGAGAGTACGTACTTTTCGCATATATTTGCAAGAGAGAATGTGTGTAGGTGCTCAAGATAAGGTAAAGAGTAAACCATAGCTTCTGGTTTGTCATTGAATGCTACGAGCACATGAGAATCTAGGTTTGTCGTCAGCACTAATTTGATTATTGGCCTCCAAGAACTCACTGTTCTTCTCAATCACTTGAACGTGTCCGACTTTATTTTTCTTGCTATGCCATTCCACTTTGGAAACCCTCTCCCCTGATATATCAAGCATGCAACGAGCCCCCTTGGCGCTTGCTGTCACCCAGAAGCAATGTGCAGGATTGCTATCTCTAGTTTGAAGGGAAGCGGCAAAACGTGATCGATCGGCACGCCAAGTAGTACCTTTCTGCGAATCGATCACGAATGAACCTCCTTGAATGACATTTGGGAGGCCCTCGACCCTGATGACATCTTGTGCGATAGCATACAGCGAAGAGTCGGGATCCCGGATGATCTTGAAGACCTGCGTGTTGCCAGACTCGTGGATAGCAATCAGCCGCACGGCTAGCTGTGCATCTAAGTCATGGGGTTAGGAAGAGCTTCATCACATATATCAGCGCATACCCATGCTGATAGCACAAACAGTCCACGTTAGCGAGACAACAGGATCCGCATCTTGATTGCGGACTAGAAGCTTGGACTGCCTTTTCTGACGCTGCGGTTTAAGGAGAGATGGTCCACGCAGGTCGATCACTGTGACAGAACCATCGATGTAACCAACACCAACGAAGCCTATTTTGCATTAAACAACTCATGTAACACAAGGCACAAAGGAGAGCATACCTATGTCCGACAATGCGCAACATGTTAAAGAAACATTGCCGCGAGGCAGCATCAAAAAGGGATGGTACCTCGTCCCTGGTGGTAAAGAGACATTACCCAGCAGGACAAACTCTTTGTTTCCTTCAATTTCTATCGGAGGGTCGACTTGTGTGGTGTTCAAGCGATATACCAGGAGATCGCCTGATTTCATTAGCACGACGCACTCCAATGATTCAGGGGCAACTTGAACCGTGGCAATTTCTGAGGCACTGGAAAGCGGTAGACAACTGAGATCAATAGTGAGGTCATGAATCGTGAAAGGGTAATTCTTCTGAAGGGGAGATGTGCTGGAGCTGATGAGAAGTTGAGGGCTGACGTCGTGGAAACGGACAGTTAAGTCATGATGACAGGTGATGAGGATTCGACGCGGATGGCTCTGAAGCGCAATATTAATAAATCAATGACTTTGAGTAATCAAGTGATCAATACCCTGGAGAGCCTCAGCTCACTGAGTCTTTTATCATCTATCCATGCAGACCCTCCGGTAATGGGTAAATCCGCATCACCAGACACCGGCTGTTGTCCCACAAGTACATCATGCATACCTCGTTGAAAAGTCAAGAGCTGTGCATAAGATACCCCACCAAGCCCACTGTACAATTTTGAAGGAATATGCATTGGTAGAGGTTCTTTCCCACCAAGTATCATACCCTCAAGCGTCGCGGAAAGGTTATGCATAACATCATTGTGTTCGCTGCTATTCTGGGGGTCTGTTCCCGGCAACAAAGACATCATTTTCGGAGGCAAGAATTGTCGAGCCTCAACCATCCGTGAACCAGAGGGGGCTGCAGTAAGGAACAGTAGGGAAACAGGATCCCAGCAACCAGAGAAATGCGGATTAGACTTTGGAAAAAGGATGAAGTCATAAACAGGCCCAGATGATAGATAATAGGTTGTTTCTAACGAAATTACTGAAAGTCGCATCGCCTTTCGGATAGAAGGGTGAAGCCCACTTTTGGAACCAGATGAGCAGGAGGTTCTGGAGAGTCGAGAGCGGGCATTGTGTGTACAGTCAAACGGTAAGGGTCGTTACTTCTGTCGCCTCCCAAAACGACGAGAGAAGTTGCTCCTCCCCGGGGATCTGAGGAGTTCGCAAAGCCACACCAAGCGACTCTATATATTGGCTGACGTTCTGATAAATTAGTCCCATTTTCTTCTAAAGGACCCCCATTTTGCAGAAATTTTTCAAGCTCCTCTCCGTTTATGACATTGACATCCAAGTCTGTGGATGTTCGCACCATCAGAGGCTGATCTTCGTCTTCCACGGCCCAAAAGGCGATACAACCATCGGCATAACCCACGGCGAAGAAATGCCCAGCTGGGTGAATAGCTACAGAAGTGACGGAAGGCCGCCGATGTGTGAGCACTTCCTTGGAGATTATGAGTTCATGATAGATTGTTGTTGGAAAGTTCCAACTCACAGATTGGTGATATCCTCCCCCTCCTGGTGCACCAGCAGGGATTACAAATTCGTACGCCCGTAGAATGTTGCGTGAAGACTGCAAAGGGAATAAGCAGTCATCATTGGCAGACACGGCAGTGACAATGAATTCAGACACAAACCAGGTCGTACAGTACAACTCCCCCTAAGGATTATTTCAGGGACTTGAATTTCATCATGGAAACTACTGACCGCCGAATGCTATAAATATCAAGTTGAGGTCTCGTGGATGTGCGACTAAATCGACAGGTATATTGCTATGGCCCAATGTAAGCAAGCATCGACGGCAACACGCCAGTGTTGTTGCACCGACCAACCAGGCAAGACATGCATGGGATCTACCACACTGCTCGCGATCTTAGTCTGAAACATATTCCACAAGTTCGGGATGACATAGGGAGACTTCTTCAAACACAGAAGATCATAGGTTCTGATCTCTCCTGATTGCAGGGCGAGAAAGACCTAGAAAGAGCAATCTTAGACATGTCTAAGGTCCCGAGTTTCAGTGCCCACATGGGTGTGCGAAGGTGACAACATAACAGCACTTGTATTCAGACGCTGAGGGTCAGCAGACGTCATCATTACAGCGATTGGTGTTCGCGTACTTGATAGCATCATGGTCAAATCTCGTCGACTTCGGCGGTTCGGTCAAATCCTTCAAGTTCCAGATATGAAGTTGATCGTGACCATCTAGCAGTATGAAGCATCAGGAATTAAGAGAGGTTGACATATTGGTGGGCGGCTCACCGACGGAGAGGAGTTTGTCTGTGGAGGCGGCAAGCTGCAAGATCTTGACCGGAGAACCTTTTGGCGTCTGCACTGAACACTCCACGCCAGGACCGCCCACCACGCAAATTAGGCCACTTGCCGTGCCTGCAAATAAAAAGAGAGCAGCGCCTGAGTCACAATTCAAAGATGACTCAAGTTAAGAGATCTCACCAACAGCCAAAAGGCTTAATGTGGGTTCGTAAGTCAGCACTCTTGTTTCCAAGAAATAGTCAACTGTTCGCAGCCTGCCAATATCCCAATCGTCAGGGTCTTTTTGACCAGTCGAAAGATCTGCAAGAACACGTCTCTCTCTGAACATGGCTGCTGGCGTGTCAGTGTCTTCCTCGGCGTCTGGACACTTTAGTCTTTTCCTATGATCATGAATATCACAGTCAACCTGCTCCAAGATTAGCCAGCGGCGGGCGAGTCAGGTGCTGCAGTTACGGTGATGGCCAGAGACAAAAGTACTAGCTGTGGTCGGACGTTCCCAAGTGCACAGCTTATTAGGTTCCGCCGCAGCTCAGATTCCTCACCAGAAACTTGATTGAAGGAGAGAATAGTTCTCCTTACATAATAGCACTTAGTAGCTAGAGCGCTTTGAGAGCGCTTGTACCACGTTTCGATGGAGTGTATGAATGAGTACTGACTGACAAGTAGAAATACAAAAGCAGGTAAAAGTACTAGATGGCTACAATGCTAAGAAACCGAGTCCATTATGATGACCTCGGAATATCTGGCATCTTCTCAAACACATTCACCCGCGAGGATACAACTCTGCCACCTGGATTATTGGATTGCGGCACTCCGCCTCTGATCTTCCCTAACCAGGTCCGTTTAGACGAATTTCTAGAGGTTTGAGGATCAGATGTGGATCGAGGACTGTTTGTAACATCTGAGATAGTAGTTGTGGCTCGTCTTCCTGGTGAAGGCAAGCTAATTATGGTTCTGGCAGAGCGCACTGGCGTAAATCCGGATCGGCTTGAATGCAATGTTTTCCGCAGCCGTGGTGTAGCGGCTGCCTGCATGTCTGAGTCGCTCGTATAGCG
Organism: Suillus occidentalis; assembly: GCA_016628085.1. Lineage (NCBI taxonomy): Eukaryota > Fungi > Basidiomycota > Agaricomycetes > Boletales > Suillaceae > Suillus > Suillus occidentalis. Next base: position 18,440 of record JABBWB010000047.1, read on the forward strand.
GCCCTCGGGTGGAACAGTTTCCCTGTCATCATGATCTGGCGCCCGTCTCTTCTTTCCCGCAGATGTCGGTACCTCCTCTTCAGGGAGTCCGGTTTGCGCCATACCTAATTGCATAGATTTCCTCTCTGGTGTTTGTGATCGGAATGCTGCTGGGGTGTTTGACATTGGTCGATCTCGACCTAGGGTTGGCTTGGTATCTGTGAATACGGATACCCGAGACACAGGAGGGACAATGGGCGGTGGCGGTGTTTGCGCAGATGGTGTAGCAAGGTTGGCCGGTGGGGTTTGCGCAGATTCTTTGACAGAAGCAAGCTTGCTTTGGAGGTTCTGTACCTTGCGTGTCAGAGCTTCCACCTTCGTAGACAATTTCTTGTTCGCCTTCAAAGCTCTGTCATAATATGAGTCTAGGTGAGGGAACCGCGAGTGAATTCGCTTACTCCAATATCCGATCGTCATAGTCTTCAATTTCAGCGCACTTGCTTTGCAATAGCTGATCCATTTCACGATTTTTCTCTTCCAATTCAGCGACAACGTCATGAAGTTTAGGTTCCGAACGGACTGCGTCCAATTCCCATTGGAGGGATGTCATCGCCTTCTCATGCTGTGTTGTCTGAAGTGCAAGGCTAAGCTCGGCTGCCTTGCCCGCCTTTTCAGACTGAGCGAGTCGAAGTTGTATCTGTTCGAGGGTCTCCTTGAGGGCAGAGCTAGATATTTCGCTGTGCATTGTTTGTCAAAATTGCGCCAGTGAAGACGGCGAGCCTACTCACCTCTCCCGCACTTGTTGTTCCAGATATCTCGTTAACGATATCGTGCGCTGAATCTCAGCTTCCAAGCTGGTGTTCTCTACTTGCAGCGATTGTTTCTCTGCCTGGAGACTTGATAACTCAGCTTCAGCCTGCTCCAGTCGCCAGCGCATGGCATCATCGGTCTGTCGAAGTTCTGCTTTGAGAGCATCAAATTCGGCTTCACGATTTGCATGAGCAGAGAGCTGGTCATTGAAGGCTGCTTGATCTTGCTTGCGACAGGTAACTTCATTCTGTAACTGCGTGCGGAGCAAATTTTGCTCCCGGGATTGTTCGTCAATGCTAATACGGAAGTCTTGAAGATCTCTTTCATTGGCTTCGAGAACAGCAACTTTCTCCTCTAGATCGTCTTGCAATTCGCGAACTTGATGCTCTGCTTGACGCAAAGCGTCTGCGTGGGCTTGCCTTGCTTCTTCAAGTTCGCTAGTTGACTGTTCCACGAGGCTCGCAAGACGTTGACATTCTTTCATAGCAGCAGCGAGTTCGCTCTGGGTGCTGAGCAGTGTCTTCTGTAGGATATCAAGTTCTTCAACATGTCTGACACGTAGAGCATCCTCCGTCACGGTTCTTTTCTGGCCGTCGTCCGTGAGAGCTGCGATCTGGTTGTTCAATTCTCGATTGCGTTGCTGCACTTCTGCAAAGCGAAGGTCAGCACTCTGTAAAAGCTGCGTAGCTTGTGAAAGCTCTTGGTTCGTGTGCTTGAGGCGCTCTTGCAAGCCCCCGACCTCATCAGCATGGCGAGCCTGTAGCTCGGCACTCTCGCTAGCTTGAGGTGCCTGGGTGCGTTCCTGAAGGTCATCCTGAGCTCTAGACAAGGATTCACAGGCGATCTGATGGCGGGTGCGAAGCTCGTCGAGTTCGTCCTCTAATGACTGCAGCCGTCCTTGATATTCTGAAATGCGAGCGGCCGAAGCAGCGGCCGACTCCTTGGATATCTCGGCAAGATTTTGCTCCAGTATGGCCAACCTTGCATCGCGAGTTTTTAAAGCGATCGCCTTGTCTTCGAGTGCGCAACGGCAAGATGAAAGTTGGGCTTGCAACGCCGCAACGTCTTGATGAGACTTCTCCAAGTTGCAGTCACTGTTGCTCAATGCCTCGCGTACAGTCGCAAGCGAGACCACTAGCTGACGCATTTCGGCATGTTCTTGTGACCGGAGAGCTTCAAGACAACTCAGTGATGCGACACTCTCTGCCAAGTCCCGAACAAGCACTTCTTTCTCGTTAGCAAGCAATCCTATATCTCCGGAGAGCTTCGAGTTGTGGGCCGCAAGATCAGCCATCTTAGACAACATCTGCGGTTCTTTGGCGAGGTGCTGATCGACCATGCATTGGGCGCGGCGAGCATTCGATATCGCTTGAGCGACGATGGCTACCATAGACGATAGCTCGTCACTGTGCGTAGCTTTGAGACTGTCGTTCTCCTCCTGTAACCTTTCCACCTCGAACTCTGCCGCCTCGAGGTTGCTGACAGCTTGGTCGCGAGCATCTCTAGCTTCTGCGCAGTCTTCAACCATTGCCTCCTTTTGCGCCGACATCATCTCTAGCTCCGACATCGTCTCGGAGATCCGCTCCTCCTGGAGTTTGAGGTTGGTCTCCAGGCGGCGAATGTCATGTTGGTGAATGCCGATCTGCTCCGTGCGGCGGTTGACACGGCCTTCAAGTTCCTGTATCTGCTCGCGAAGCGCGTGGGCTACCCCAGTTGCTGACATGGTAGATAGCTGTTGCGCTTGCAGAATGCTATAGCGGCCATGAGCATCTGATAATTCTTCCTGCGCAACCTCTAGATCTGTTTCAAGGTTTGTGACTTGGAGGCTAAGTGAATCACGCTCCGATTCGATGTTCTGGTAAGCTCTTGCAATCTCAGCTAGTTGTTCCTCTGCTTGCTTGAGTCTATCGCGGCTGTCCTCGTGAGATGACTCCGCTGCCTGTACTTCGGCAGTCAGAGATTGTACTCTGACTTCCAGCTCTGTGACCAGTAGGAGCATGTGGTTATGCGACCCTTCTGATGCAGTCAACTGCTGGCACGAGGCCTCGAATTTGCTTTGAAGGTCTCGTAAAGCAGTATCTCGTTCAGCTACTGATTGGGAATGGTCAAGGGCTTGGTTTTGCTCGGCAGCATGCATACGATTGCCTAGGTGATTCACAACGACGGCCAGGGCTGTGGTGGAAAGGACAAGACGCTCGCTCTGCCGTTTGTAGGCTGCGACCCCATCCGCCTCCTGAGTAAGCGTGTGGATGTGCTTCTCCAAAGTCTGGACTGTGATTCGAGCCTCGGTTTGGGAGAACTCGAGGGCACGTCGTAGGTCATCCCGCTCACTTCGTATTCTGTCTACAGCCCTGAGCAAAGTTTCAATGTAATTGGCGAGTGTTGCTTCATCAGGGTGAGCAGAACCGCTGGTATTGGTTGGTGGCAACGGAGTGGAGCAATTTGGGTATAAGAAGCTGCTGTCAAAGTTGGATCGGATGTCCTCAACGTCGATATCCATGCGATCATGATCGGTGGCCGTCGAATGCCGCGTCGACTCCTCATTGCACCGAAGGTCCATAAGCTCTTGGTGTAATCCACTAGTTCAATATCAGCAATCTGTCAGGCTAGTGGCCAAGTATTGCATACCTCTCGATGACTGTCAGAGTTCTAACACGCGTCTCACTGTCATGGAGTAACCGATTTGCTTTGTCCAGCTCCTGACGTACATTAGCATATGCGTCCTGTGCTTCCTTTTTCTCCTCCAGTAAGTCTCGCACTCTCTTCTCTGAGAGGGTGAGCTTCTCCGACTCGGCACGCAGCCTTCTTTGCAGCTTATCGTACGCTGCCTGTGTGGGTCCACTCTGCTGCTCGCGCAGGAGACTCTCCAATGTCTCTATCTTCACTTCATCTTCGTCGATCCTCTTCAATAACTCTTCCTCCCTCTCCATTGCGTTCCCTGCACCCTGACTTGATTTCAGTACCTCCAGCTCTTCATCTTTGTCCTCTATTACTGATTTGAGCTCCGCGATTCGGGCTTGCATAGTCTTCTCCGCTGAAAATTGAGTGTTTTGCGTCTTGACAAGATCTTCCTGAGCTCGAGTGAGTTTCATCTCCATGTCGCGCAAGGTCTTCTCTTTATCCCCCAGGAGAACCTTCATATCGTTGAGTTCTCGCTCCAGTGCTGGCGATCTGAAACTAGACACTGAGGAAGACCGAGGCCTCCCACCCCGCTGCGGTAATCGAGAATTAGCTACCGGCTGAGATTTTGTATTTTCCAGCATCCTCTCTAGCTCACGCACGCGAGACTCCATATTACGGTTCTCGGTCTCCAGTTTGAAAGTACGAGCCCTGACTGACTCGGATTGGCAAGACATGGTATCAAGCGTTGCCTCGAGCTCCCGTGCTGCTCGTTCTTCAGCTTTCAGTCTGTCCTGTGCAGCGAGAAGCGCAGCTTCTCCATTCTTAGAAGCCATTTTCTCCATCTTGAGTTCATCGGAGCGCCGCGCCAGATCGCTTTCAAGCCTGAGAGCACGGTCGGCCTCGGCGCTGAGCTGTTGAACTAGGAAGTGAGTGGACGTGGATGATCAAGCAGAAGGAAGTCAAAATGACCTTGTGCAATGTTTCATTCAACGATGCCTTTATCTCCTCTAGTTCGGCATCTCTCTTCATTAGGCGGCTTCGTAGGCCTGCATTCTCAGTGTCTGAGCAGCAAGTCAGAAACGATTGTTAGATTACGCAATGAAAGCATACCTTGACTTGCTAATTTATCTTTGCGAGCTTGCGCTTCTTCAGACACATCGTACTTTCCAATGTCCTTGAGGGACATGACTGTTGTGGTCGAACACTACGGAAGTACTAGTCTAGTGGCAGGACCACGAATGCCAGCACAGAAACCAAACAAAGTTCAACAAGCCGACGCGTCGTGTCACGTGATCGTGTTTTAGAAACTCCATGGGGCGGGTCGATTTTCATTGTTCAATCTTCCACCATCTCGAGATTCGAGCTCAGTCTGTTGGCTCAGTTCTGACTGTGTACATTGGTCCATCTCATTTTGCTGTCCCGCTTAGGCAACATCTAAGCTAATAATACAACGTATCATGGTCCTGTGGTGCACATCGTCCGTGAGTTTGCGCAGATCTGCGTGAGCATGTACTATTTTCTGTTTTTCTTGCACAATAAATGTTGGCTTGACTTGCCTGATCTTGATTTGAAGGAATTATTATCTTTGCTCGATAGATCTGGCTAGGGGAGACTACTGCTGATGGACGACTCGGATGAACCGGTTCACTGGTTATACAATTGACATCATTGTTCGTCCAAGGTGGCCAGGATGAAATTCTCAAGGCGCTATATGCTACACACTCTACACTTTCATTGAGAAGGTGCAGACGTGGCTGCGAACAACCGAGCCCAAAAGGCTAATACCGACCGAACGGAAAATGATGCAGACTACCACTACTGCTACACGAATTCAACACCAGAAGGTGTCAAGGCCCGATAGATGAATGCCTGCCTTGTGGATAGCGAGTAGTACTAGACGATCAGCAAATCAAGCAGTTGCTCTGTCTCAACAGTAATCTCTGTATGCAGGTTTCCCTCGTTCAAGTGATGCTAGGAACCAGATATGCATCATCAATGCGAAAGCAGGCACGACTGACTGGCTGGTCCCTACACTCCGGAATTTGGCACAAAGAATCAACTACACTTATTCCCACCAAATTTATCAGGAGCCCGAATTGACACATAGTCAGACTGGTTACGAGTCTAGGTGCCAACAGAAAGACAACATCTGGTTTCCTCAGAGGGAAATCTCGAACGATCCTGTGCTACAAATCCCAGTCACAGCGCACGACGACAATCTGACCTGAATCATCAATAGAAACATGAAGAGGTGTCAATAGGTAAATTGACTTGCAAAACCAGTCTTGAAGGGTGCGCAAAAAAATTAACACTACTACGTCAAGACCCACTACCATGGTGGCGGAAATCTAAATATTCTGTTTCAAAGTAACTTGGGCCTTCACCAATTCCAGTACTTCTTCTGCCGCACCCCATGACCTCTGGTAGCCTGCCGGTCTGGTGAAGGTGTGTTATCAAGGAATCGCATTCAAACTTTCGAGGAAACTTACCCAAAACCATAAGCATGTACAATGAGTATGGCTTGTTCACGGTCACAGTTACTTGCAGAACTCCCATTCCACGGCACAAGATCATGCGTGCTCTGCAAGGGCAGCGCGATTCGCTCTAGCTCGACTCGTGGTCCTTCTTCTCTTGCAGGTCTCAAACCAACGTTATGTTTCAGGATTCTCGACTCGGCACTCTTCAAACAAGGGGCCAATGCAGCGCAGCGATCGAATATTCCTCTCGCAATCTGCATGTCTAAAGAGGTGTCCCAATTCCTCTGCTGGAATGTCCCACCGAGGATTGCAGTGTCAGGTTGACTTTTCCAGGACGGGGAATGATGTATGTAGCTTCTTCGGTCTCTGAATTCCAGGGCTTTAGTGAGGAGCTGATGACCACTACTCATGCCGAATGCGCACCTGAATCGACAAGCAAACACTCCTGCAAACCTGGCGCATGTACCAGGATCGTTTGTCCGCGAATGGGGTATAGTTTCGTGTCTTCCACTCCGATAATGGATCTCGACCCTTTGGGCTGGTGTTACAAGAGCGACTTTCAAAGGAAACTCCTTACCAAGTGAAGACGCATTCACCAGAATACCATCGGGCCCCACCAGGCTCTTCAACTCGTCCAGACTTCTCACATTTCTGCGTTCAAAGGTGACTCCGCAGGAGGTCAGCTCGGATTGGAGCCACGGAAGATATTCGGTGGGGTTGACTGAAACTGTGTCGAATGCAACTCCAGCTTTGAATGGCTCAGGGACGTCAGAGGGGGAAAGCATCCTGATCTGGCCCCACGTTTATTCCGGTGTCCACAGCCATGAAGTAAACTACATACATTCTGCACAAGGTCTTTCCACCACAAATCTGAAATGTTTATCCCTCGCGCAGTATAAAGCTTCGTGGGTAATCGCTGGGTTGCTCCTTACTCACGATCGAGGACGGCTGGAGGGATTTGGACTAACCTTAACCAACCCTGTTGGGATCATGTCCCATAACTTATTACTTGATTATTGCAGGATCAGCTCGCATGTACATCTCAGTCAAAGATGACACGTACAAAGTTTTCTCCTCCCAATGCCTGACTCGTTCATCTCTGCCCCCAAGTTCCATGGGAGACCAATTAGCGCCCTGGTTGTGCTCTAGTTGTCAAATTTAAAACATTATAAACAAAACTCACAGCGTATGGACTAGTCCAAGCTTGAGAATCCATGTCTTCGGGCAGGTCTCTAGCAATGACCCTGATATTAAACGAGACATCGTCGGCCAAAGCAGCGAGGTATGCAATCGTTAGCCCAAGCACACCTGCTCCAAGGACAACGAGAGATTGCTCTGTCTTCGTGGTAGACATCGCTGATAAGCAGTAAGGGTCTGTAGGGGCTCGCCAATCAGCCTATTTGATGCAACGATGACAAACTTACCAGGCACGACAACCCTGACTAGGCCTGACTCGAACTACCAGAGTCACGAGGACATCATAATGTAGTACCGTGACGAAGATGGCCTAGGTGCCATCAAATCTGCCACGCAGACTCAGAGCCAAAGTCACGGGGACACGTCAACGATCTGAGGGTGCTTGCTCACTAGCCTCCATCATGATCCGCTGCCCGCCCTGCAACAGCGTCTTCCGATATAGGCACAACCCAAATCATACCCATCTTGAAGTAATGCCCAGGAAAACTGCAACCAATCCACCAGTTGCGAGGGACTACTACTAGTACCTACTACTTACTTACCCCAACGTGCACTGCCAGCCCTCAGCAAAGAGAGGACTTCTGTCGTGACTGGGACCTGCAGAAACGCGACCGCTATCATCAGTCTGAGGGCAAAAAATATTTAATGGTGTTAGCAAGATAGATGGCTTTGGTGCATTATCACATTACTAGCACACTGGATTCGAAGAAGCACGTTGAAGGCTCCCTTGGGGAACATACGTTCATGTTCTAGGATTAGCATTACTGTCGTCCGACAAGTGTAATACTGGACATTATATATAAGTGACTTCTTTCACCGACAGATACTCCGATAGGGCGACATGATGAGTCCGATGTGATTCACGGTGTTGAACGACATTCCAGCTCGATAGCTCGCATGGTGTGGCGTGTGGCATGGGAAACATATCGTATTTCGCATGGTCTCTATTACCAGATACAGGCCAGGCTTAGATTGAAGCTGAGGGAATCATGAAGTGTAATAGCAGCCTAGTAGTGGCTGGGTGACTCTAGACAAGCTTAGTATTAAGTGTTAACATGTTCAATGACACTGGACAGGCCTGGATAAAAAGGTAGCATCATAATTGAGCTCGTAACAATATATATATATGATCAGCAGCTTACCTGAGCCCTGCATGTTTTCCTTCAGTAAGTTAGTTGGTACCTCGGTAGCTACACCCCAGGTAGCCTGTGGCTCTGGAACTAAAAGTCAGAACTCGTACGAATTTTGCATAGTTATCTTACCCCATTCTGTATGCATGAATAGCCAGTATCTCATGCTGCTCTCTCTTGTGTACTCCCAATCACGTATGGCGCGTCGTCGCTTCGTCTGAGAGGAGGCGATGTTCGCTCGCGAACCGCCCTCCCTGTCAGATAGTGTGCCTCAGGATCTTCGAGTCGTCCCATCTTTCAGACCAGTGGCTCCGGCGCGGGGCACCGCTCAAATATCCCTTTTGCAACCGACATATCCAAGGAGTTTCCTATTTGATAGGTTCCATTTTTACAAGTGTTCCGTTCGTTTCGATCATTCCAGGGCAAGAAGTGATAAATGTCACATGTTCCGACAGCCTGGCACCTATGCATGTCAGGATGATAGCGACGGTACAACCGTTGATATGACTGACCAGACCGCGCTCTACCAGGCCCTACCGAGGCCTTTTTTTTGAATACAGTAGATTAATATTGTCCGCTGATGTGAAAAGGGGGTTTATCTTCAACTCCGATCAGAGACCATGGACCTTCGAATCCAGTCAAGTATTTCCAACTTGATATGGTGCAGGGATTTGAAAATCTCAAAGCAAGTTGAACTATAATCCCCTTTAGTGTCTAAATAACAGCAGCAAATCAGACATACATTCCACACGAGGTCTTTCCACCCATGTCATCCGGCTCTGCAAACATTGATAATACCTTGAACCCCTAAGCACTCTAAGTATCAGCCATGTGTCGGTCGAGAAGCATTTGACCGACTTTGACCAGGCTGGATGTATAATTCCCATCACTGAACAGCCTTCTCCGTAAACCTCGCAACACTATCAATGTGCTTCTCACAAGGTTGGCTGCTCCTATCTTCGGACACCCTCGTCTGTGGCACCCAACAACATTGAAGACCAATTCGCACCTATATAAGATTAGTGTAAGAAGGTATTTCAAGAATTTTCAAAAAGGAACACACAGCGAATGGACTTGCCCAGGCTCAAGAACCCCGCATATCTCTCGCAATTATCGTAATATCAAAGTCACATCTGGGTCACAAGCAGCAAGTTACGATGGTGAGTCCGGTTACCCCCGCTCCGAGGATGATTAGAGGCACATGAGAATTGGAAGCAGAAGACATGGCTCCTGTAGTGATGTCGATAATAGAGATAAGGTAGGGGACAATAACATTCGCTTCTGAACTCGGAGTATGAGCGCCCCTTGGTGTAAAAATATATATATCTGCGATGGACGGACAACCCAAATATGAACGAGCGAACTTGAATCGTCATTGTGAGATTTCTGACAAGTCATGAATGCGAACCAAAATGAAGATAGACGGTAGGCTGAACATCGTCCGAGGGGCATAAATATCGTTAAATGGCCACCTGACCAGCAGTCAGTCAGCCCCACAGTGTCAGCTTTCTTAGCTGTACATTCATCTCCTCTGAGGATCTACGCGCGACAAAGAGCGCGCCCAAACGCGTAGCTAATGACCAATGAGACAGAATAAAAATGATAATTTCATGTAATTGCGCACCACCTGCGAAATCGCCCTCCATACATGGCGTCGCAACCAGCCCTGCTGCTTTGAGAGCGACCATGACCTGTCCATACGTCCCGCGGAACAGTGTGTCGCGACCACGATAGTCAGTAACATTCGTCGAGACATCCGTCTGTTCCTCAAGTGCGGAGGGAGTATCCATGCCTGCCTCGACAACAGCGCTTGTAATCGTCTTTTGCAGACGCACAAGTCGGCTTCGGGATGATGCACGTGGATCGCAAGGAGGCGTGGCAAATTGTATGTGGAGCCCGTCCACATGGATCCCTTCGGATTCATCCTGAGGCACGGGGGGAAGAGGTTTCGGAACGTGCGCAGGTATACAACACCACGTGTCGATTGGGTTGGATGCATTTTGGGTTGTCGAGTAAGGTTTGCGTGTGCTTGGATGAGATTTCTGGTGCTTCCGCTTGAAGAATGAAGATGCTGACCGCATACCAGGCGCGGAACGAGATAAGGATACAAGGCGCGAAATGGATGAACGGGTCTGCAGTGGGGATTCTAGCATACATGGCGAGATATGACAAAAAGAAGAGGTCGAACTTGAGGCAGATGGGCATGAGTAGATCAGAGATTGCTCCGAGACAGAAGCGGATTTCTCTGGTGCAGGAAAGCTGGCGAGTGTCTCTTCTGAAGGAGACGTCGTTCTACGAGGAGCGAACGAGACGTCGGTGAACTCCACCACATAAGGAATACCAAACGAAGTCCAATGAATTTGCTGAGGCATTTCAAAAATGCCTTACTGAAGTATTCAAAGACGTATAAAATAGATGGGATGAACGGATATCTCACCGCTGATCCAGGAGTACTAGTCAACAGTGGTAAACTCGCGGGACAGACTGTGGGGCGATGGAATTTAACTTGCTGGCCGGGAGCAAGGGAGACACATGTATAAGCCTGAATGGGATGCAAACACGTTGCAGCAGCATTACATCAATGAGAAATGATAGGGTCTGCGATTCGGAAATGCCCCATGAGACCGGTCTCGAGATCAAGTTACAATGTCAAGTTCGCTGAATATCACGATATAGGATAGTCAATGATATACGATCTTCTGTGAGGCAAGACATGGCGTCTCAGAGTCAGTTAATGAGCGTCAATTGAAACGCAGCTTCTGAAGGTCATGAACCGAATGTGGCAACGTTGCTGCAGATAATTCATGATCTAACGCGAGGGATAGGTGAGGATAGTACCTGACTGTATCATGAGGTCAAGACTCGATTCAAGGACTTACTCGACATTTATTACTAACCATGCCCTAGCCTCCTGGTGGCTTCCTAGAAAAACCATGTCAAGATGAAGTTTGGGTGGCCAACGATCACGTGAGTCGTGAGACATTCATGACCGTCGGCGCTTTTCGTTTAAGCCATTCTAGTTCAAGATGAACCAACACTTTTTAGAAACAACCTTGGTGACAACGCCTTTGGAGTGCGCACGACAAATGGTTCGGGACCACGATGGCATGCGTGTCATGAATGATTTTGAGACTCGTTTGAGCACTACAGGTGGCTATCATGGGTTCAAGTTATATGTCAATCCGGATCAATTGGCGAGTGGAGCATTCCACGTTCTGCACATCCCTTGTTGCACTTTGGGCCCAAGTGGTACTATTCTGTCACAGTACTCGAGCTCCTGAGGGGAAGCGGCTAAAAACGTATGGTATCCGATGGATTTAGTAGGCGCTGCCGCCACCGATGTGACCTTGGAAGCTGATTGTAGAGTGCGCCGCGGGTGAGGCAATATTGGAACTCTTCTTGTATGATATCGATAGAAGAGAATGCATGGTTAATTTGATGGTAAGCCTATGACCAGCGACGAATTTGATTTCATTTGATACTACCCAGTCGCAAATTTCTAACAATCACATGACATCAGCCATGACGTCGTTTCGCAAATTTCCTCTTTGGGAAAAACAGTCAAAAATTCTAGCTGTATCGTCGAATAAAACCGTGCGCCACCGAGTAGCGACACGTCTTGGCGCTACGACCATTCAAAAAAGATAACAGCTAGTCGGCACAAGGGTCGTCGTATAAAGGTTCGCCCATCTTTTGTTCTTCAACCACAAACCCACCTTCAAGCTCCTTCCTTCGAAATGAACGCTGATTACTTCCCTCCTATTCTTGTTAATACAGCCTACGATCATACATCCATGGCTGAGACAACAAACGGAACCCATAATATTGTCAATGGTGACAGCGCAGTTGCCCATGCAAATGGTTCTCCCGCTACTTATAGTGCACCCTCCCGCGTCACTCTTCATCTCGGTCACATGCCAAGCAAGAAAGACATCAAGGCTCCGTGGCCCCGCACACCCTCACGGGTCGGTATAAACATGAGTTGTCACCCGAGGTGTCCATCTGACGTGCATCTGGATATCTTCTGTCAGGTTGATCCCAACAACCCGCCGTGGCCAGCGTACCGTGGCTACCATGAGTACTCGTTCGCACATGCAACGATGGGCGTTCGTTTGCCGACTATCCTTGGAAAAGCTATAGACGATGCGTCCAGAACTCTAAATGAGCAGTATGCCGAAGATAAGATTGTTGACCTTGTAGAATGTTTGGAGAGAATGGACGCCCTCATGGCTGATCTCAGTGGAAATGCCAAGCTTAGACCAATCGTCGATGACGGTGAAGGTGATGTTGCCCTGTGGAATAAGGAAATTGCAAAGTATTTTCAGGGTATGACCTTCGCCATATCTATCATACATCTTGGCTGACAATCCACCTTCAGGCAAGGATTTCATGAATGCGCCTTGGTTGTTCGCTGAGGCTTACAAGTACCGTCGTCTGCATGAGTGCTTCAGTGTAAGCAAGTACTGGAAAGACTATGATGTTTTCTACCGTCAAAAGGTATGAATCAGACATCATTAATCTTTCCAGTCTGACAACGCTTTCAGTGTGACACTTTTTCAAGATCGACAGATGCTGTCTTTGAGCTGTCTATGCGTTTTGCTGAGACTTTCAAGCTGTCAGAAAACCTGTCATCCAAAGAGAAAGCAGAAAGCGAGAGACTCATGTTTTTGGAGTTGACTCAAGGTAATGATAAGAGTTTCTCTTGTTTGCGCTGCTGACATGTTATGCAAGTGTGTCTGTGGGGAAACTCGACTGACCTTTCACTCTTGATCAACATGACGGAAGAACAGATCAAATCTCTCCAGTCAACTGGAGGAGATCACCTTGCTGCCACTGAAAAGAACATTCTTGGCAACCATCTAAACCAGCTTTGGGAGACTGTCAAGGTCCTACGTGAAAAGACTGGTGGGCGAATTGACTTCGTGTTGGATAACGCTGGGTTTGAATTGTATTGTGATTTCGTGTACGGTGCGTTCAGAACGCAAACGCTTGGGAGAGATTGATTAATGCTATTTATCAGCCGATTTCCTCATACAGACTGGTCTGGCTAAACAGATTCGGTTCCATGGCAAACGTTATCCATGGTTCGTATCTGATGTGACGCGGAAAGACTGGGACTGGTTGCTGAACACCATGGTATATGGGCACTTGTTCCCGAAAGCCTCCGAGGTTGAACGGGAGTCCCTACGGAGGCTCGGGGCTCGGTGGAAGGTAGGGGTAGTCTGTCGGCACACGAAGTTTTACTCACACGTTTGACAGCAATATGAGAAAGATGGAAGATGGCAATACGAGCAACATCCTTTCTGGTGCACTGGATATACGTTCTGGGACCTTCACAGCGAGGCACCGGATCTCTTCCTCCACCTGTCTCGCTCAGATCTCGTCTTCTTTAAAGGCGATCTGAACCACAGGAAGCTGACGTATGATTGTGCTGCACCAGCCAGCATTCCATTCGACGTTTCTATCGGACCGATGGCTAGCGCTGCTGGAGCTCCAAAGATTTGCAGTCTGCGGACAATCAAAAGCGATGTTGTTGTTGGGCTAGGAGATAATGGAGACGCCATAGCAGAGCGGTTAGACAAGGAAGAGCCTGGCTGGAAGATCAGCGGGAAATATGTGCGTATTGTCATCAGTTATGACTGCATGTGCTGAGCGTCCACTTCATTCAGGCTGTCGTACTCCTGTCAGAAGGTCGACCTGGGGAGAAAGTGCGGTTTGCTTGAGTGAAGTGAATTTCACTGGTGAAAAGTGTCATTATCTCGGGTGCCTGTCTCTCCTGTGTATCGGTGCTTCCATGCCACTTGCTATAACTGTTGGACCCGTGTTTATTGTAGAGCACTATCGGTAGAGTTTGGATAGAGTACTACCAAATCTCCGTTCTCTGCATATGTATGCATTCCCACCATCTCTCGCTATTTTTGTTACTATACATTTTATGAGATACTTATATGTTGTCAATTTCACCGCTTTGAGAAGGAGGACAAGTAGTACTGACATTTACATTTCACGCACAAAACGAAATCCGCCGAGCAACCCGCGTGTATAGGTCCGCTTGGAATTAACCAGCTTTGATTGCGTGAACATAGAAAGCATGCATGCAGTAGCTTGCACCCATTGCGTACTGCCACCCGAAGGGGTTTGCTTGTTGATAGTAGACTGCCTGTATTTCTAACTCGCATATCAGATTAGTATGCCAGTCGAGGGTCCCGGTCAAGTCGAACAACCACATACAACCTTGTTGTACATGGCTCGCTTGTGGCGTTTTCCGCCGATGGCAGCCGGCGGAATGATGCAAAGGAGATATTCACTGAACGATCTCTGGAAAGGTCATTTTTCTGTGTATGCACAATCAATGTTCAGCCCAAAGTGTCGGGCGCATTACATATGGCAAGCATCATGGCCACTGTGAAATTTACGCTCAAACCACCTCGCGGCGCGCTTGGGAGAGAATGGAAGAATGTGCCTTCACATGAGCTCTCAGATACCATTCTACACAGGATGTCAAATCCATGAGGTCGTCGGAGACTTGATCGGCAAAACCTATTTGTAATGCGCAACGAGAGGATAAAAAAAGGTATTCCTCCGACGTGATCTGGTGCTTCGTGCTTTGAGTTACCAACATTATCGCCGGGCCCGTACTCATGCAACTTAAGCTTTAGTATTCTTAGACAACAATCTGATACTCACGGGGTCCCACCGTGCGTCTGTGTAAAAAACGGCATTACACTGAAGAACCTATGCGGTGCAAAGCTCCGGAATTATGAACCTAGGCCTTCTTGCTGCGTCGCATGCAGCAAGGTACAAAAGGAGATGAAGTAGCATTGGAGCTACACTGACCATAGGCAGCAGGTTGTTGAGTTCGAGCCAGATTCCCATGAAAGGGAAAATCAGCTCTTAGTACAGATTAACCAGTGGTCGGCCGGATCTGTGAGAGCTTATCGCAAACAACAAATGACAAACATGATCTTGTGATCACCATCATGCTTAGTACCATGGCGTTCATCGTCATGACTCACGATGAGGAAGAACTTCAAGTTGAATCAGTTGATCATCATGATCGTGATCAAGTATGGATGCAGCTCACTACAGCACGCGGACACGACATTAATAATATCTGGCGGCTCCTGTACATGTTGCGTTACTTACTAGGCTGACGTGCTCGAGAGTGTATACGTCTTGTAGAGCAAATACTGTTGACTGTCATTGCCATACCAGTGTCCGAGGGCTTACTAAGCGGATGAGGTTGGGTCCGAGGAACATGTTGAACTTTAAATTCTAAGTACAGCCTGTGTGGGACGCTGCTGGCCACCATCATCATTCATGCAAAGTTATATGCTCTAATTTCCCCATTTCCAAACGGCAGTGTTTAAGGCAAGATATTGGTACCATCATGCTCGCCACAAAAAGGCGATTTCTCACAATCCACTGCCTTGCAGTGTTCGTTGCTTCTGATGATCGCATCAAATTCTTCACTCAGAAAAATGACCACGGTTACTCGAGAGATTGATGCCCCATGAATCGGTTGTGGTGCAATGCTTTGGGGAACTTGATTCTCCATCCTATTTCTCTTTGACAGTGACGGGATTTTGGTGTAGTCGCGCCGGTAGGTATTCTTGTATTCTCATCAGTGTAACAAATCTTACAATGAGATGTCATCAGGTTCGGGCGCCATTCTTCCCGTCACTGCCTAACCTCTTCAGTGGTTTGCATAGTGCAGTCTCGAAAATGAAGCACCTGGAAATGGACTACGAAGGCGGACTCGTCATGCGCGAACTTCACCGTGTAAGGCAAGCACCTTAGTCCATGAATAAACTGGTGGAACAGTACATCCTCATGGATTCAGCTCCTTTACTCACGCCTAAAACAGGCTACCTGTCCCGCTATGTCGGGTTTGATTAAAGTTGTGCGCACAACGAGTCGATTGCTAAGTTATTCCTGTTTTCGGTTTCTTCACGTGAGGGGACGCGTTCCATACGGTTCAGCCTTCTGAAGATGAGATTAACCATGTGCTCTCCTTTCAGTACAGTGCTTTCACGTCTACCAGCATATATATAATGGGCTCCAAAATGTGGTATGATCATTACCTTCTACTACTACCGGTCAATCATGTTTCCAGCTGCATCCCTTTTGACGACTCTCCTCCTGGCCTTGTCCATCGCGGCATCGCCTGTTGAGATTCGCAACTCCCCCGTCACCCTTCCCATCGCCAGGAGGCTAAACACCTCTGGTGGTACCATCAACCTCCTGCAGCACGACCAGTCTCGCGCTGCCGCCCTCAAAACTGTCAGCGGAGACACTCTCAACCGCCGTGCTGGTAGCATTGCTGTGACAAACGATGCTGTGGGCTACATCGCAGCGGTTGGCGTTGGTAGCCCTGCCACAACCTGTGGGTTCTATTCTAAATTAACGCTGGGAAAACATGCGGTTGCTTATGTATTATTGCAGACAACTTGATTGTCGACACTGGAAGCTCGAACACATGGGTTGGTGCCTCTACCCCATACGTAAAGACTAGCACCAGCGTCAACACTGGCCAGCCTGTAGCAGTCAGCTACGGTTCTGGTTCCTTCTCTGGTATGACATAC
The DNA here is from genome assembly GCA_016628085.1 of Suillus occidentalis. NCBI lineage: Eukaryota > Fungi > Basidiomycota > Agaricomycetes > Boletales > Suillaceae > Suillus > Suillus occidentalis. The sequence continues at coordinate 35,240 of JABBWB010000047.1, forward strand.
AACGATATCATAAGTTGGAAATACCTAAGCTCTTTCAAGGAACGGAGTATACCGACACCGTCACACTTGGCAGTGGGCTCACCATCACCCAGCAGTCAATTGGTGTTGCTTCTACTTCGACGGGCTTCACCGGTGTTGACGGAATCATTGGCATCGGACCCCTAGACTTGACAGAGGGTACTCTAACAAATTCACCGTCCACAACGATCCCGACTGTCACAGACAACCTGTATAGTGAAGGCATCATTTCTGAGATAGTTGTTGGTATCTCTTTCGAACCCACCACTTCGGAGACAGACACCAACGGAGAGCTCACCTTCGGTGGAACTGACGCTACCAAGTACACCGGCGCTATCACATACACGTAAGTTACTGCAGCTCGCCGATCAATCCAGACTGACAGTAATTGCTTATCCCAGTCCTCTCACCACCACCTACCCTGCATCCTACTACTGGGGTATCAACGAGAGCATCACTTACGGCAGCACGACAATCTTGGCTGAGACGGCTGGTATCGTTGACACTGGCACTACCCTCATCCTCATTGCCAGCAGTGCGTATCTCGAGTACAGCGAGTAATCGTGGTCTAATCAGCGTTCGATAGATGCCTACACAAAGTACCAGTCTGCAACTGGTGCTACTCTGGACAGGACGACTGGCCTTCTCCGCATTACCTCCACCCAGTACAGTGCCCTCCAAAACCTGAACTTTAATGTTGGCAGCGTACGTCCTTTCTGTCTCAGGTGTTGATGCCCCTTGTTCACCATTTTGCACAGACCACCTACGCTCTCACCCCTAACGGCCAGATCTGGCCTCGCGCCCTTAACACCTACATTGGTGGTAGCACCAGCTACATCTACCTCGTTGTCAACTCCATTGGCACCCCCAGCGGCGAAGGTCTCGACTTCATCAATGGTTACACTTTCCTTGAGCGCTTCTACTCTGTGTTCGATACCACCAACTCCCGTGTCGGTTTTGCTACAACCGCGTACACGACTGCCACCACCAACTGATGCAAGTTTTTTTTCATTGGGTATTGGGTATTTGTCCGTCACAATGTAGCATTTCTTACAACTTATGTACCAAGTCGCAAAGCATTTCTGGAAACAACATCGTGGTTAAACGTTAAACGTTCGAATGTTAGCTATCGCTGTTCCGCGCTAATTCATGAGACCACCCACCTAGCGTAGACTGATCCAAGACTTCAAGCATCTAGAGTCAGAAAGGGCTACAACAAGGGACAAACGATCTTCTAATAATCAAACTTGCGGACACTTCATGATTGTACAAGTCTCTTCCGTGAAATATGTGTGCACATGTACCAGCAAACTGTAATAATGAATGGTGGTAGTTATAGACTTTTGATCGCGCACATACGTAACATCGACCAATGACAAATTAGAGGCCTGCACACAGGGAAGTTGATGGTCGGATAAACAAATATGTATGTGTGCGGTCGACGGGTTCTTGAATTTTTGCGAGTGCGCTGGACTACATTGAGAGAACGCAAAAATGCGACCCAGCATCGTCGCCAACTTGTCAATGTGCTGTCTAGTCGTCACCTCGAAATAGAAGACAAGCTTGTTATCGGGCTCCTCCGCCAGGGCATAGGCAAGCCAAGCAGGCCAGCAGGCTTCGGATAATTAGTGGAGACGGGTGGGGTAAAGACGTGGCGGAGGAATGAGTCATGGCAGCAATGAGCAGCAGAAGCCTGAGAATTGGTAAAAAATCAACGATCACAATGTCGGTGCATGAGGTGGCATGGTACGGTGTTGTAAATGCGTACCTTTGATTTTTGAATGCGAAAAGCACCCCAGTTTTGCTTAGCACATAACTTAGTACTAGTTCCCGATACCATTAGGGAGTGGGTCTTGTATTAGTTGGTGATTTTCTCACTTTTGCGTAGCTGGGTCATGATCCTTGTGCAGGTACTTGTTTTGGCTCGACCTGTGTTTGTCAGTGATCTGCCAATTTCAAAATAAATAAGTCTTGGACGTGATTAAATGTCATAGTCGAAGCAGGGGATTGAAATATTGATAGTCCAGCCTGGGCTAGAGCGCGCAGAGGCACTACCCTTTCATCTTCCAAACCTCTCGTCAATCCAAACGGCATAGGCGGTAGTATTTTGGGTGGGCCCAGGCGAAGTGAATTATCATATTGGAATTTCAAAAATTCATGAGAGACGAAGATAGGTGGGGCTGGGTCACGGAATCACAGATCAACCGCGGGGGTTAATCAATTGCTTACATCATCATCAACGTCCTCACCATCGGATGGTACTACTTCTCGTCCACCACAAATGAATATAGACGATTAATCTGCCAGCGGACTTCCAGTTCCCAGGACAAGGCTTTTCGATGAGACGCTCGCACATGACGTATTCACAATACTTGGGACCACGATAGCACGAGTGATTTTCGAGACTTCTTGGCCCTGGGACGATACCTGTAGGTGACCATCCATCACATATAGGCCTGTTGATTCCAGGGATAAACATTTGCGCTGTGCTCTGATTTCCTTCGTGGTTGACGTTGAGGGGCCGAATTCGTAGTCATGCGAACCCCTAGCAAAAAAATCATTTGCGGCATGAATGAACTATTAGACCACGGTAAACAGTCGACGTGATTCAGAAATGGCGAACTTCGTCTTGTTGATAACATCATCGTATTCTATGGTTCAGTGCTTAGCTGGAAAATGGCTTCGGTTCAACAATCCACTCATCAGGCCCGGGACCGCTCCCCTCAGCAATGCTTGTTACACCAACCCGGCACTGCTCGGAGGTGTGCTCATGATGGGCGAGCGTCTCTATGGAAATGAACGTGAGGTAATTAACCAATGGACCAATGGACCATGCCAGTGGGTAATCATGCGAATTGCCATTCAGGATAAAAAAACAAACCTCTTGTCGCCGGGAAGTTGCCAATCATTGAACTCATGCGTACAATGGGATAACTCGGACCGCGATTATCTCGTCATCACTTTTTTCGAGAGAGATGTTTCATACGTGGCTTAGGTGCCCAACATTCGCGTTCGCCAACGCATATATAATGGGTCACTGAATGTGATATTTCTTTCAAGTCAACTATGTTCCCCGTTGCATCCTTGTTGACGATTCTCATCCTGCCTTTGTTCATCGCAGGATCGGCCATTGAAATTGGCAATTCACCCATCACCCTCCCCATTGCCAGGAGGTTAAATATTTCCGATGGCCCCATTAGCCTCTTGCAGCACGATAAAGCTCGCGTGGCTGCTCTCAAGAACAGCTTCTCTAGCGGCCATGCTGGTAGCACTCCTTTGACCAACTCTGCTGTAGGTTACGTCGCAGCAGTTCAGATCGGCAGTCCAGCCACAACCTGTAAGTACAACAACTGAGAAAACATGCGGCTGCTAATGTATCATTGAAGACAGTTTGATTGTTGACACCGGTAGCTCAAACACATGGGTTGGTGCCGCCGCTGCATACGTGAAGACCAGCACTAGCGTCAACACTGGTCAGCCTGTGTCAGTTATTTACGGTTCTGGCTCCTTCTCTGGTATGACACACAAAGATATAATAAGTTGAAAATACCTACGATTATCTATAGGAACTGAGTACACTGACACCGTCTCTTTTGGTAGTGGGCTCACCATCACCAAGCAGTCGATTGGTGTTGCTTCTACTGCGATAGGCTTCACCGGTGTTGACGGAATCCTTGGCATCGGGCCTGTAGGCTTGACCAAGGGTAGCCTGACAAACTCACCGAAAACGACGATTCCGATTATCACCGAAAACCTGCATAGCGAAGGCATCATTCCTGAGATGGTTGTTAGTGTCTCTTTCGAACCCACCACGTCGCTGTCAATCACCAACGGAGAGCTCACCTTTGGTGGAACTGACGCTACCAAGTACACCGGCTCCATTGCATACACGTAAGCTACCTCGGCTCTTTGATCAATGTAAATGTTAATTGTTTTGTTCCAGTCCTATTACCACCACCTACCCTGCATCGGCCTATTGGGGTATTGACGAGAGCATCACCTACGGCTCCACGACGATCTTGTCCTCCACTGCTGGTATCGTCGATACTGGCACCACCTTTCTTTTCATTGCCACCGGTGTGTATCTAGAGTGCAGCGAGAATCATGGTTTAATCTGTGTTCGATAGATGCCTATACCCGGTACCAGTCTGCAACCGGCGCTTCTGTGGATTTGGCGACTGGTCTTCTCCTCGTTTCCTCTGCCCAGTACAAAGCCCTCAAGAACCTGGACTTTCATATTGGCAGCGTAGGGTATTTTATGTCAGTCCTCACACCCCTTGTTCACCATTTTGCACAGGAAACCTACAGTCTCACCCCAAACGCCCAAATATGGCCTCGTTCTCTTAACACCTATCTTGGTGGTAGTAGTGGTGCCATATATCTCATTATTCATGACATTGGCACGCCCAGTGGTCAAGGGTTTGACTTTATCAACAGCTACACATTCCTCGAGCGGTTCTACTCTGTATATGATACTACCAACTCCCGCGTCGGTTTTGCCAAAACCAAGTACACTGATGCCACCACCAACTAAAATGGAGTCGCCAAAGCACATGGGATCATTTTTAGAAGCAACGCAGCATACAGATTTGAAGTTGTACGGACGGACTCTTCTTATGTAACTTGGTAGGTTACGTAGGTCTTATTCCTGGGTCGGGTTTGCGTATGATTAGCAATAGTATCACATCTAGTTGGAATGTTAAAAATGGTGAGATGCCCTTAGAGTATGACAACATTCTTCTGGTACTACGATACCGTGACATCCCAATACCACGATCTCCCTCGCAGCTCCTGGAACCTCACACAATAGTTGTTGATGACGGACATGTGTGCAGAATCTGCAGATGCTGCAGCGCTGACCCAGCGGTGATGCAATGCGAGATCCTAAACAATTGCAAGCTATCAGGTCAAAATATGATTCCAAAGCAATATTAGCAACTAGTCATTACATCTTGTAAGGAAAAAAAGGGCTGTCATAGATGCCGTGAGGGCAGCAGCCTACATGGAGAGCTGCGAGTGACGGTCGGTCAACGTTGTCGAGAACTCCAGATGTTTACCGAGATTTCAATAGTGCAGTCACCTGTGTGATATCAAGAACGTTTTAACGTTGTTGGAACGCCAGCGTTAAACGTGCAGAGATCACATTAGCGAACAGGCGTGAGCCAGGGGCATATACTACGCGCATCCGAAGCGGGGGTGGCGGAAGAGACGAAATGCAGAGGGGGGGCGGAAAAGGGAAGGAAGAGGGAAAGAAGAAGGGGAGGCTTGAGCTTGCACGGTCTGGTCACGAAGCTGAATTAGTAGTAGTGATGAACACAAGTGAGTACTGGTAAACACGGACGAGCTGCGACTTGGAAAGAGCTCTTTTGTCTTGCGGAATCAAAGATGAGTCAGTCGTAATGAGCGTATTCCTCAGAATAGGCTGCAAATATCCCTGCCACTGGTCCGTATGTTTGTCACTCATTAATACTACCTCTGTCGCGGCTCTGCACGACTAAACGGAGTGATTGTACATGAAAAATGCCCCGCACACTGACTCCTCCAGTCAGCAAAAACCTTTGACAGTGAAGCCCGGGAAGAATATTATATTTCCGACGTGCTGAGTCTTCCAATGTTCCCTTGCCGTACGTGGACAAATAACGTCGGCAAACCAATTGCTGATACTTTTGCCTGACAATAATATGGGGAACTGTCGTCGTTGATCTGAAAGTTCTCCCTCCACTAAGGACAGAGATAAGATACAAGTTTATGTTTACAACTTGCCAGAAGGAAAGTGAGGTCACAACGCATAAGAAAAGACATGCATATCTAGATAGCCTTTAACGCAAGTTGTTCCGCAGACGGTCTAAGAAACGAAGTTGAAACAAAGTCAACGCTAAATTAGTCTGTTTCTTCGTCCCAGCGCCCAGGAAAAGGTGGCGTACTACCTGGAGAATCATTGGACATTCCCGCGCGGCGTGTTCCTCTTGAACTTGAATTCCTACCTTGCGATGAAGAACTGCCAGCCGCTCTCGAGCTACCCATACTTCCTCCCCCAAACAATGAATGGAACAACCCCCCACCGCTACGACCTGAGTTCCCAGGCGATCGTGGACGTGATGGAGCCGATGATGGACTTGTTGGGCGGCTACTGGGTCCACTTCCTGGTCCCGGGGGGCTGCCTGGTGAACGTGGCTGTTGTGCTTGTTCTATAAGAGCATACCTTTTACTCAGCGTAAGATGATGATGGACACGGACATGAAAAAACGACCCACCGGCAAACAGGACAAGTTCCGCTAGATTTTAACCACGGCAATATACAAGGCTGGTGAAATGGGTGCTTGCATGGAAGAGTCACAATAACCTGCTCTTCTGGATCTTCAGTTCCAAGTTGGAACTGTTCCTTACATACGGCACAATCTTTATCCAAAAGTGGAGCTAGCAACACATCAAAGTGAGCAACGAGCGGAGGATACTATAGAAAATGACAAACATCGTTTCATAAGAAGTTCGCGTGGGAGATTATTGATGATGTCTTCTGTTGCTGGAATGGGCCGTGAAGCAGAACTTTCCATTATCTGCGTTATCACCTGGTCCAATGCTATCCAATTATCGTAAGGCTTTGCAAAACGGTTCACGGAGATACACACCCTCTTGATTGAAAACATAATCACCCCATCGTCCACCCGCTCCTCCTCCTCCTTCAGGACCAAGGGAGAACATTTCAGCAAAAGGGTCTGTGCCTCCTCTACCGGTGGGACCTTGTCCCAGTAAAGCCAATAAATACTGTGCCATCATAGGTCCAGTGATGTCTCCGGGATGTCGTGGACCACTTTGATTTTCACGACGCAGGAACCTAACCAAATTATGCGTATAAGATTGCGAGACGATTGTAGTGGACGTACTCGGACATGTTAGGAACTTCACGATCGCGCTGCTCTGGAGAGCGCGGGCGATTAAGGGTGTTGGAACCTCCGAGAAACAAGGTTCTTGTGGCACCTTGACTAGGTCCAGTACTATGAAACTCAAGACGGATGCCACCCTAATCGTATTATGAGCTTTCTTGCAGCATGAAGGGAAGATGACCAACCGGTCCTCCCTCGGGACTACGAGGGAAGGTAGGTGAACGAGGTCGAGGACCTCCCGTCAATGCAGCTGTGGGCGTTTCCTTCCATGTAAGTTTTTACTGCATGCATGCATGGATAAACACGCACCTAGCAAACCACCTAAATTCGGGGGCATTTCGTCATCGAAGCCTCCTCTCTGAGCGTTTTGTTGATATGCCCGAGGATCATCACTTGGATCCTCTATCTGCACAAGATTATGATACATCGTTATCCATCAAGTACAAAGATCGGGGCGCGCACCTTCTCGACGAATGTGCCCTGACATGATGCACAAATTGGATCCGGTTGCTAATAGTATCGTCATACGGTAACATCGGAAGTTAGCTGAGGATCTGCTAACCATGAGTGGTCTCATCTCAGCATGACACTATTGCAATATTATCATATTAGTATGGGACGAGACAGTTGTTCTCAATGGACAGACTTCGTGACAATACCACATCGGCTCTCTGGAAGACATAGCAAATGCCTGAGCTTGAGCAAGTGGATGGTGGTGGAAATGCAAGCAGGTGTCGGCACAGCGTTGTAATGACGCCACATGCCACAGCCAGCCTGCCGCCAACGACCCGGGAATTCGCCCAATTTGGAATATCAGTTTGGTGAGGTATGTCCGCCCTGAGCATTTCTTCTCTCACCACGACCTTCACGAGAAAAATGTTCAAGGTGAGCCTGACCTCATTTTCATATTTTGTGATGAACATTCTGGTTCCCTATTATACGAATGCTCTTCTCGAGCAAGAGATCACTACCGGGTTCTCCTGAGCGTTCCAGCCATAATTTTAATCAATTTCGCCGAATCGACTCAAGTTCTATCTTTTACTCAGGTTATAGCAACCGCGCTGTCGTCCCAAACAGAAATCCCGTACCCTGAAGAAATCCATGATTATACTAGTGATAGTGTACGATTTTAACGTTCCACGGAAGCAAACAATTGCGGCCAGTCCGCACTCTTTCTACACATCTCCCGGAAAGCCCCTCCAACCTTCGCCAAAAGTACTTTTGGCTCATCAAACTCAACGATCTCCCCAGCATCTAGCACTAAAATGCGATCATAATCGATGATCGTCTTGAGGCGATGCGCGATAGTAATAACAAGCGCATCGGAAAGTTCTTCACGAATTGTCGTTTGGATCTATACGTACATATTGGTAAGATGCACGACTGAAGTAACGTGTCAACTAACCTGGTCATCCAAACGCGAATCTATTTGAGACGTTGCTTCGTCCATAATGATGATATTGGTTTTTCGTAGAACTGCCCGAGCGAGTGCAACCAGCTGCCTCTCTCCTGCGCTGAGCGAGCCACCTTGGCTGATTGGCATTTCAAGTGTGAAGCCACCTTTTTCAATTGCCCGACTAAGCAACCTCGTTAATTGACATCGCTCGAGCACATCCCAGCACTCCTGGTCGGTGTGCTCCTCGAATGGGTCCAAGTTGCTTCTGAGTGTGCCAGAAAACAACGAAACGTCCTGACTAACAATAGTCTGGGAACAAATCAGCAATTTCCTAGGGGCCCAAATAATCGACCCACTATCCGTGACCGAAGATCTTCTAAGCCAATTGTTGAGATATCTATTCCGTCAATGCTACAATAAGAGTTTAGATGCTGAAACAAGGAGCAAGACACCGACAATGACATACATTATTCTTCCAGCGCTGGCCTCTATCATGCGCAGCATAGACAAAGCCAAGCTTGATTTCCCAGAGCCCGTCCGTCCGACCTGTCAATAATAATGAATCATTGAGAAAGCTAGTTCCAAGAATATGCAACACACCACCCCAATTTTTTCAGACGGTTGAACAACAAATGATATATTTTTGAGCACATCCGGTAGGTCAGGGCTGTACCTGACAACAAGGTTCTCGACAGCCAACTGACCGTTACTTGATGGCCAGTATGCCGGAGGTCTGTTTCTCTCGATAATGGCAGGTGCCTCCTGTGGTACACCAAGATACTCAACCACACGTTCGACCGCATTAAAGTCAAGCTCTAGCTGTGCAAGAACCCGCACTAGTTGGCGAGATGCCTCTGCAAAGATGCCAGCTTGCACGATAACGACTGCAGCTGACCCATTGGAAACTCCTTGCGAAAGAGCGAAGAGAGTTGTGAGATATACCACGACTGAGCCAAGACCTGGAAAGCGCTCGAGTCAAACATAACGGAAGAGAGACAAGCCACATACAATCATATCTCCAGCGGAGCCAGCCGTTAACAAGCCACTGGCGAAAGGGTCAGTGAAAAATATTGCAGGATGAGGAGTGCATCTCCTTACATATACATGGTCATACGATTGAAACTTGTCCACTTTTTCATAGAATTTATCTTGGTATCTCGACTCCATAGCAAATGCGCGAACATGTGACAAGCCACGCAGAAGCTCATCGAAACCGGCAAATGCAGGCGACAAGGAGACGCTCTCAAGCCGACGCAGGTCGCGTTGAGCTTGTACAAAACGAGGAGCGATGCGGATATACAACCATGCTAATACCACAGCGAAAGGCGCGAGCGCGGGTATAACCACAATTATGACAGTGAAAGAAGCCAAGAAATTAAGGACGCCTGATAATGCGGCGCGAGCGGAAGTTTGCAGAGCTCCGTCAATGGTGTTGATGTCTGTCGTGAAACGATTGAGAATCCTCCCGATGGGCGTGGTATCAAAGAACCGGGCCGGCGCTCTTGTAAGCCTTTGGAGAAGTCTGAAGAACAGCGAGCGGGAGGCCTGGAGACTTGCGTAATAGCCCAACGAGATGTAAGCCAGTACCGAGAATGCCCCTGCGATAGAGATGTAGAGGTAAATTAAAAGCCATGGCTTGACGTCGACATCAGGAGGGGGTAAGTCATCCCAAGGATATTTGACACTCGGGAGGAAATTCAAAGCGGAGACGTCGTAGGATTCACCCCATTTGGCCAAGAACACCTTGGAAAACTATGAGTGATATTTATGGGGTCAAAAGCTGCAACCGTACCTGATTCCCGATGTTAATCATGCGGATCATAAGCATCAAGACGAGAGTCAGTGCCCAGGACATTAAACCTGCCGCTTTGATGTAAACCCAATACGTTCTGAAAGGCACCCGGCCTTCCGCCCGAACTTCTGCTTCCACTAGTTTTTTAACAATTCGAGACGGCCGTTGCTTGGGAAGAACATCCTCGGCTATATTGTCGTCTGGGGTTTGAGTTCCCGAAGTAGCGACTTCTGTTTCTTCATCGTCAACCTCGTTAAGAGCATCAGACTCCCCGATATCTTGGAATTCCTCTTTGTCACCAGCACGGGCAATGCTGCCACGAGACAGCTCAACTACATAAGATGCAATCGGTAAACAGAGACTGATATGGTGGGTCACCAGGATAATTGTCCGATTACGAGCCAGTTTCCCAGACAAACAGTGTTGCACAATATGTTGTGCAGTATGCATATCGACGGCGGCAAGTCTGAGGAACATTCAGAAAAAATAGTTGCCTTGACGGAAAATGCCTACGGATCATCAAGGAGGATGCACTATCCACTCACGTTAAGATAATGGAGCAATGGACTAGTAGAAGACTCACATTAGCTTCTGAGTACATAGCGCGTGCCAAGGCAATACGAGCTCTCTGTCCACCAGATAGTGTGATGCCTTTCTCGCCGATTTCTGGGGTTCCAAGTAATGCCTTGGCAATGATGGATAGAAAAAATAACTCTTACCAGTCATGTCACCCGCTTCGAATACAACAAGATCACGTTCAAGAGCACACGCCTCAATAACTGTGTGGTATCGTTCCTCATCGAAGCCGAGCTTGGAGCCGAAAATGATGTTGTCCCTTATGGTTGCGTGTTCAAGCCCTGCATATCAATCAGAGTGAGCGACTCAGCTGCGCTATGATGACATCACTTGCAAGGAGTTTGGGCGCAGTAAGCCACTTGATGTCTCCTCTTGTTTATGGATACGTCACCAGATAAACAGTGCATTTCTAAAATGAACGCTCTAAGGGCCGAGTTGTGACCGCCAAGGATGTCACTGACCGCCAAGCAGCGCTGTGAGCATGGCACTTTTCCCAGCCCCAGTCGCACCGCTGATAAGACTCAGCTGGCCTTTCGGAAATTTGATATCTAGAGGTCCAAGTTGGAACCGAGCTTCAGTCATCGATCCTTTGCGAACACCATGCCATTCAAAGGATGCATTGTTAAAGCCGATGTGCGAGCAATCCGCTTCAGAGCCGGCATCCACTGTCGACAGAGATGAAGCCCATTCAGGAACCTCTTGCTCCGCAAGAAGCCCCTCAATACGCTGCATCGACACGTAAGCTGTAAAAGATAAGAATTACATATCTAGCTGCAGTATCGCATAACAAACCATGAAGCAGTGCAAAGAACTGTCCAGGAAGAGCGGTCATCGGCTCCTGTAGCTGCGAGAACAGAGCGACTGCGGTAAACGCCTTGGATACTGTCAATTGCTCTTGCTCGCCCAAAGTGTACCAAGAAAATGTCACGAGGGCTGTCGCTGAAGGTATCCACGTCCTACAAAATATCATGGGTATGCGCGAAGTCTGGACAACGAACAGCGTACCATATAAACGAGATGATAGTGTCAACAACATTCTCTTTAACGCGCCAGTTAAGTTCCTCTTCTCGTGACTGATGAGCAGTACGTGACCACTGATTTTCTATGAAACGCTAGTCAAGTAGAGTCATGTATCAGCCTCTGCTCACCCACCCCAGCCATAAAACTTCAAAAATCTGATATTTTGAAGTAGTTCGTTCACGACATTCATCCTCTTGTCCTTGGCCTTCCATGATGCTCGGGTAATCTGTGCAGCATCAACCAGGAAGCAACATTAGCCAGGAAGATCAAACAGCCGAGACTCCAAACCTTGATGTTGTACGTCGCCAAAGGGTAGTTCAGAATATAGGCAAAAAGAATCACAACGACGCCTGACATTGCGCTCCATCCCAATATCCTAAGGTATTACTTAGTTCAATATCTCATGGAAACTGTGGCTTACCTGTAGAGGAAGACCAGCGCTATCACGAGCCGTAGTGGAGATGAGAAAATTGCGGCAAAATCCCAAAACCGCTGAGCGACAGCATACGCATCGCCTCTTCGGGGTGGTGTGAGTTAGTCACAGGAGACCATAACCCTGGAAGAAACGCACTGCATGAGATTCACGATTTTTCCAAGGTCAGCACTTCCTTCTTCATCGCTAGAAGTTTTTCCGCTGATATCCCTGCGGCGCAGTGCTTTGTAGTGCAAGGCACAGAAGAGTTGGCCACGAGTTCGTTCGTAACAACGGCGAGTATGCCAGTTTTTGAATAGATCGACTTGTGCAAAAGACAAATGTGCTACAAACGTAAGGAAAGCCCAGTACTGGGCATTCGCTACTGAGTCGGGAGTAGGATTATCCAACGATGATAGAATCATCCGGAGTGCATACGCCGGTACGAACCCTGCGGATCAATATGATATCACACTTCCCGGATCAATCTATATCTGAGCATAATACACGCACCAACAACGGCACCCCACATCTCCAATGCGAGGTCCAAGATTAGGTCGAGAGAGTTAGATACCAACAAAAAGCGCAGTAGAGAGTGCGTCGGATAGCTAATCGGGTATAAGAGACTGACCTATGTAGAAGACAGTGTTTGCCTACCGTGAACGGTAATCGAGGCATTTGTTGAACAAGTTCTTGTGTCGGAAGAACGGCGACAAGCACCAGACATCGGCATCATTCAATGTTCGCTTCCATGCCAAGTCCAATATGGGTTCTACAAATGATACGGTACACCATGACCAAAGGTTTGCGTCATCTTCGGGAGAGGACAGATTGGATGACGGAATCTAATCCCCAAGGTCAGTATGTGAGTCGGGAATATAGTTGAACGAACAAACATCAATTGAGCTGGCGACGTTGAGCGCTGGTCGCACAGCCTGTAGTGGCAAAAGACCAGCCACGTAGACGAAGGCTGCTGAAATTATTGTCCGAATCAGAATTGCGATTATGGGACCGGCAGTATAATCCGCCAACGAAAGGTAGTAAACCCATGCAGCAGCAATTTGCGATACTGCAAGTAGAATAAGCAAATACGGAGGTGTGGGCGGTGCTCTCAACAGGAGTCTCAGGGTCGTATAAAACTGCCATAACAAATCACAACGTGAATTTAGTGTGTAATAAAATATTGAACAATCCTACCCATGCAATTGATGCCACTAAGGCGTTGGTCCAGTGTTCCCGCAGGGCGATGGCATACCCAAAATATGCAAACCAGCCAATGGAGCAAACGAGCGCGATAGAGACAAGCACTCGATTTATCCAAACCTGTTTGGGAAAGTCATCGACGAAGGGACCCTCGAGATCGTCTAAAGCGATAAAGTTACGAAAAGGTGCGCTCAGCGCAGTCCAAACAACTTGAATGATTTTTGGAAGCTGCCTGCGCGCTAGGAAGTCGGTAACGATCGCTAGGATGATGATGACAGCGGGACACCACGTTCCAAACGGAACGTTATGGAGTTGCCCGCTGAACCACGGTTCCTGTGAGGCGGTCAGCATAGTCCACGCAGAACAATAAGTTCCTACCTGAGCAGAGTGCATAATTCTTAGCCACGAAGCAAAGGCCAAACGCCTTAAAAGTCGCGGATTCAGAAGAAGTTGCCGATCGTGTAAGGAATTCAAGCTTTAGAAGATGAGCAATCACGTTATTTCTCACGAAAGCTGAGCATATGAAACAGGCCTGCGTCGCTCCTGGATGATATCAAGCCTCAAGGCCGTTCGGACGAGAAAATGTGATACAAAATTCCTTATGTGCCATCACAAAATTGTAGGGTCGCTCGCATGAGGTGCTTTATTACAATTTGTTATTACAGAACTGATTTCTTGGCCACGTGACCGACGTCGCGCACACACGTTTACATAAATTTCCGAACGTTGTGTCTAGTAGTAAAAGGCTCATACATGTCCGTGTCTAGCAGTCAATAATTTCCATGAGGTACCAGCACGCTCTTTTACTTCTAATCCAGATCTCTGGAGCAATCGCGATTGCACTGCCAGAGATCTCAACTGCGGATTATGGCTTAGGCCTGCATTCTGGAAGGGACTTACTCGGTATGCTCGCGGGCACTGCTGGCAGTGGCACAGACTCGCCTGCAACATCAGACATGTTCCCTCTTAGCTCACCTTCATCTCCTATCCATCCTGGCTTGAAAGATCTCGGTGGCTTATTCACAGATTCGGTACTCCCCACGGCTTCATCAGTGGGAAAGGTTGATCCAGCGACTCCCACAAGCCTCGGTGTTACGTCGTCCGCAGGCCCTCTAAAGCCTTCTCCGGAACAAATAATACCTACATCCACCACAAGGTCAGCGAGTTATCCAAATGCCTCATCGGCCGCCGTGACCGAACACGCGTCCGCTGATAACAAGACCTGGAAAATCATTGGGATCGTCTTCATCGCAATTTTGATCATAGCAATAGCGATTACATTCAGCATGTTCTTCGATCGCTGGTGGAAGGTTGCGCAAGAGATCTTGTGCTGCAAGGGTCAAAGAGACAGCGGCATCGAAGAGTTCGTCCCTGACTGGGAGAAGCAGACCTGGGAAGTCAAACTAGGACCAGAAGAGCGTGATTATAGACAGCGGGTATCGTTTATGTCTTTTCGGTCTGATACGGGAGCAGACCATGTGAAGGAGGGAGAGAGTCATACGATGAGAAATTCCGCGGACCACACTATCCCTACCCTGCCAATCGCGCTGCCACCCAGAGTCGTTTCTCCATCAGACACTCGAGAGCTTCCTTGGGACGCCGAAAATCTCCATAAGTGTGCTCTCCACCGTCAGCTTTCCGCACGCAGCGGTCGCCACGGAGACATCTAGAGCGTGGAATTTGCCTGTAGCTCCTTCATGCCACACACCCTGCCCTAACACTACACTTCTTTCCCAACAAGCAAACATGTCCAACTAGCGCGAAAATCGACGACTCAACACATTCACTATCCACCCAATCGTTTTGTATAACTGTTCACGCTGTACCTGCCGCATTCCGAGGCGCGACATGGGTAGGCACGGTCCTTGGCGGCACCACTGGATACTTCTCTTCCAAGTAATCGGACACAAAAATTCCTACTGCGCCCACCGAGCATACAGCCATGGAGACGTATAGTCGAGTTCGGGCTGGAAGAGCTTGAGACTTGTCTAAGCAGACTTAGAACTAAGAAAATTAGTTTACACACCTTTGTATGATTGCCACAATGATCTAGCGACCACTGGCTCCGCAGATGGCGGTAATTTCTTCAAAGACATCACCGTATGATCGTCTGGAAAGACAGTGTAATTCAAGACAACAGCAAAAAAGTATCTCGCCAACAAATTTCTAAATTGGACGAGTTTGGTAACCCAATGTCGCATACGGGAGACTACGTTATAACTTGGTCATGTTTACTGGTCTGGCAAGTACTGCTTCAATTCTATGCTTTTCGTTCCCTATAACTTGACCGCTTCAGATTGAACACCTTGGAACGGTGTCTGCCATCCACCAGGATGATGGCGGTTGTGCATTAACCATATCACAGTCAGCACCTATCTTAGTGGACTGTCATATCGGTGACTCCATAGCCATCAATGGGGCCTGTTTGACAGTTGTCGAATTCGATGTTGAGCTTCATGGAGGATATTTCAAAATATGGCTGGCCAACGAGACCCTCAGCAGGACTGATCTGGGTGAGTGATCAGAGGCAAAACTAATGCAGTCGCTCATAGGTAACCAAGGGGACCGCAAGGTTGGTGATCAGGTGAACCTCGAGCGCGCCATGGGTGCCCATGTTCGATTCGGTGGTCACTTTGTGCAGGTGTGCTCTTTTTGACGGCGTACAAGTGATCATTAATGAGTCATAACTTGTCTCAGGCTCATGTTGATACAACCGCGACCATTTTCAGGAGAGCTCTTGATGGTGATTCGTTGCGTCTTTGGTTCCAACTTCCCGAACCAACCGCAGAAAGACCTTCTCTTCTTCCTTACATCATCCCCAAGGGTTATGTCACTATCGACGGTGCTTCCTTGACTGTTACCTCTGTCGATGATGCTGAAAGGATGTTCGGTGTTATGCTTATCCAACATACGCAGCAGAAGATCACCTTGGCAAAAAAGGCCAATGGCGAGAGAGTAAACATCGAGGTTGACATGGTGGGCAAGTATGTAGAAAAAAGCGTACTGGCTGCTCTGGAGGGTGGTGGTGGAGAAATCATGCGGACCTTCGTCCAGAAAATTGTGGAGGAAACGCTCGTCGATAAGGGTATTCTGCCTTCTGGTTCAGTCTTCAATGGTGATATTCAGTAGTTGAACGAGGCCGCGTTATCTTTTTTAACCTACAATAAAATTGCTCTGCTAGTGTGGAACTCCAGTGGAAGCCGGTTCCTTCATTGATGTTCGGCTATAGCTAATGCATCCGATAGCCAATTTCCGATAGTGATTCAGACTATTTTGTGGACACAGTCCAAGTACTACTTAGTGGTTCATTCTTTGAAGTACTATAAATATCATCTGCAAAGCTCCAGCACGCGGTGATACTTGACGACATACCAGATCGCGTGTTCCATGAAGGAGCCACTGTTAAAGAGAAAAGTGAGCGTTATGCTTGCGGTAGTAACAGTCAATGAAACTCACATGGTGAATAGGTCACCGCGAAACTTGACTACAATGGTGGTCATGCACCTCTTCGTTTTAATTCACCATCTAGACCAGCATCACCGACAAAGCAACCGTTGCAGTCATCTCTCTCGCCTCCAGGCTTCCGTCCCACAGCCAAGGTCAGCTCTAATGCGACCAGTGTCCGGAGACTGTCAAGTTCGGTTTCATTGAACAACATCAACAAAGTAACACACTCTCGACCTGGGTCGCCTTCAAAACCAGTCCGAAGTTCTGGTCCTTCCATAGTCACGAATCCCGTCAAAGCTCGCGTTACGGCGCGGCCCGCATCCAAGTCTACTACCACATCTCCTGTGTCCAGTACATCTCCTCTAGAGTCGCGTCAGCGATCATCCACTACTGTTGTGTCAAAATTACGACTTCCGCCCCAGGAAGACCGACCACGTAGCGGTAGCGTCGCCCTACATCATGCTCAGTCTACCTCAGCATTACAGAGGAATTCACCTTCACCCCGAACTCCGCTCTCTTCCGAACTTCCACTAGTACGCGTCGACCAAGACCGTGTATCACCGTCTGCTCCCATCAAGATTACATCCAAGGTTTCTGGGTTAGCCAAATCTAATAGTATCGAGACAGATCCCACTCGCTCGTTATCCCCGCCATGGGTTACCACCAGGCCCACTCATACGAGACCACCCATACCTTCGCTTTCATCAAGCCTCTCGTTAACGCACCTCCAAGTCCACCTAATTCGGCTACAGTTCAATCTTTCTATCCCATAACGACCGCAGCTCCTGCTGCTAATCCTCATAGATATCCCTCGCCGCGACGCGGCCCCTCACCTACACCTTATCCTATATCAAACATTCACTCCACCTGAAGGACCTTCGAAAGTAGCCAGGCAGGTCCTGAAAGCTAAGGTCGACCCTGCTTCCATTCCTCTTCCTCCACATTCACCACCAATTTCTGCATTATCATTATCTTCAAAGTCGTCCGTGTCTAGAAGCTCGTTGTCTCTGGATCCCTCGCATGCAAGCGTGCCAACGTTTAACTCTCACACGAACAAGCGTTTGGATACCGAATTTGCTCGAAGCCAATAATGGCCGTTCTATCAGAGCGACCATGACGACACAATTTCGCCCACCACCAATGGTCGACAATCTAGCCAAGATCGGGATAGCGACTGTGACTCTGAAAACTCGGAGCACAAGGCGAGGGCTGCAGCCAAGTCTAATCGAAAGGTCACAGCCACTCACTATGTTATTAGTACTGAGCTGACTTGTATCTCAGATTGCCGACTTGGAAATCACGAATAAATCCCTGCTTCTTATCAACGCATCACTTGAAACTACGAAGAACCGTCAAGCCAAAGAAATTAGAGACCTCAAACGGAAACTTCGTGAATCTCGACTTATTCTTCCCCCTAGAGCATTCAGGGCCGTTGAATCCCTTGTCCGTGAAGAACAAGAAGATGAAGTGGAGGATGATGACAGTGAGGAGGGTGAAGGTGGGCCCGATGAGGCTTATGCAAGGGTGAAGGACATGGTAGAGGGCCTTTTGAAATCAGGTAGGAAAGCCTTGGAAAGAACTCCCGACGATTTTCGGCAGGGCCTCTCCGCAAAGGTTCTGAATGCCGATGAAGTCCGTTCATGGAGAGATTCAGGGCAGGAATTTGACGCTGTCCTTGATGGGCGCAGCAGAGAGGACAGTGAAGAGATCCATGCTACAGTCCACCTCTCTCCCTCACACATTGCTGTCCCTGACAGTGATGATGATGGTCTCTCGGAGGTTGAGGTCGAACGGCTAACCTTGGAACCTGATACGCCATCAACCACGCATTTGCCTCCAATCAGGATTACCCCTTCATAAGTTTATGGTGTCACGTTTAAAACGCTCTACGTCCTGCGATGCTTCATTATGTAGACTTCGGAAATCATTTTTGATACCCCACAAGCATTTCACTAACATTTCGCGTCCCTATCACATCATCCAATATGTTTACTCAAATCCTGAATTCCATGTTTCTAATTTCACGTTTCTAGTAAAGTCCATGTACGAAGTCAAATAATTCATTAGATCACTCATCGGCTATCTTCTGTGCACGCTTCGCGAGCTGGATGGTTACATATATTAGATGTATCATCCTCAGGGCAGCTAATTACTTACCGCAGCAGCCAAGTCCATCTGACCAACAGGTGCACTAAGCTTAGAAATCTTCGGTGGCGCAGCACTGGCGCCTGGTCGCGAGGCCGTGGGTATGGGTGGCTTAGGAGGTGGCTTGCTGCCGCTTGGCTTTGATGCGACAGGTGGTGGTACAGCTTTGGGTTTGGTGGCTACTGGAGGAGGGGGCTTTACTCCTAATGAACTCGAAGGGCGAGAGCTTGCAGGTGTAGTGCTTGATGATCCATTAGCTGATACAGCTGTAGGCTTCTTCCAAGGTGCTGCGGAGCCATTCGATGGCGCAAGGCCAGGGAAAACAGCTATGGGTTTAGCCGACGCATCTGCGGCCAATGATTTCACAGACATGGACAAAACAGTTGAGTTTGAAGCTGAAGCAGGGATAGGAGCAGCAACGACTGCTAGCGGAACTGAAGGTGGTGGTGGTGGTCGAGGTGGAGGGGGGCGTACCGCAGGTGCCGCTTTAGGTTTTGGCGGCACAAGTTCTAGGTAATTGTTCGGAGCCCAGCCCTCTTGCCCATCCTTCCTTACAAGCCACCACCCATTGTCATCCTTCTCGACCAGTTCCACGGTATCATCCTTCTTCAAAGATATCTCGCCTTCTTGACCCTCAAAAGCGAACTTTGCCTTGTATACCTCTGCCTCAGGCGCTTTGGGTGGCGGTGGCGGAACTGAATTACGAGCAGGAGGCGTGGGGACTGATTTAGGAGGCGCCACCGGTGTTGGCCTGACAGAGGCCAATTGTGCAGACTTCCCTAGCAGTGGTTGGACGGCTGGCTTCGACCTGGAAGTCTTTCCCTTCTGGAATTGATCGTGAGAAGGTAGAAATCACAATCCGACACAAAACTCACATCCGAGGGGCCGCCAGCGCGAAGGAGCTTTCCTTGAGTGATAGGTCTAACAATACCAGGTTTTCTTTTTGCAGCAGGTCGAGAGGTGCTCGATGGAGGTTCGCCAGACGGGACGTGTACAGCATGGCTCTTGTATTCATCATCTATTGCGATCTTCTCGTCTCTGATGAATTGGATCTGTGCCTTCTTGTCCTTCTTTTTCGCATATTCGATCCTTCCGAGCAAGTGAGACAAAGATACAGTGAAATCGATCAAAAACGCACGACGGGCCAATTAAAACGCTAATACTAGCTTGCGTGAGTGTAAGAAGATTCGCAGTCAACTCCGTCTTGAAATAGCAATGAAGAACTGGATCACCCTCTTCAGAGGCATTGCAATTCAATACCTGATATCATGATGGAGTTAGCGATACGCCGAGAATGGTTAGGAGGACCCACCAGCCAATCATCCCTTAAATTAGACATCGATATACTTTTGATAGTAACTAAGGGAATTTTGCGTTCAAGCGAGGTTTGTATCTGTCCATCCTTCTGAGAAGTGACCGCGATGTACACAGCTTTTGCGGTCTACCATGATGGATTTCAGATGAAGTAAAACATCGAGGGACATTAGTACATACCACTACAAGGAAACGTGGGTGCAGTTTGCTGGACCGACCAATTTTGGACACCAATATTTGCACTTTCGAGCTGAATGTGGCCTGCTCCGCTGTGCGACATATGAGACGACTCTACTACATAAATGAACTAAGGGCTCACCACCAAGACCACAGGCGGAGCGCAGGTCAGATCCAATGATATTCTTGCCATTGACATCAAGATAGTCACCCAGAAAACGGCGATAGCTGAGGAGACTGTAACGTCTGCGTTCTTTTCTTCCCGCCAATACCTGATGACCGTATTCGCGGACCTTGGCATATTCAAGGGCTTCTTTATTGTTCTTCCAGAACCTCTGAATGCGTCTAGCGCACTCATTCTTATAGCGCCAGTAGTTTCTCCAGGCTCGCTGAATACGCGCTGCCATGTTATGCCAATAACGGTCACGCATAGTCTCCAAAGCAAACAGCTACGTTGACGACGTCATTTTCATTTTTTCGGTGCCGTTGCATGATGTACTCACTGTTTCGGGGTTCTTGATAAAAGCCTTTGTGACTCCCATTTGCCACTCGTCCTTGGCTATCCCCGTGTCCTTGAGAATTTGCTCGCAACCAGATTTCGCGTCTCCCTCCCATGTATATTCACCAGCGTAGGAAGTCGAAGGCGACAAAAGGTAGAAGCGTTCCACCATTTTTTCGAAGGTATTCCTATACGCAAATCCTGCGCGACGTACACGGATATTTTCTTGTAATCCAAGGTATTTGATTTGATGCAAGATGGCCTTGGTGTCATATTCAGTCGCGCTACGATTCTGGTTTGGTTTGATCGTTCGGATATAAGAAGGCTGGGCTTTCATCAAATTATCCACGAGAGCACCTGCTGAAGCCTTTCCAGGGTATCAATGATCCATTTTGACCAACAAACGAGCAATGTGGAATACCTTGATTCTGTCACCAGCAGTGGGCGGTCTCTTCTTGCTTGAGGGATCGGGTCTGTCGGGAAACAATGTTTGAAGGAATTGGTTGCCGCTACTACCGACCAAATCAAAAAGATCCTTCACGAGTGCGTCCTTGTTCTTGTCTGTCATGCCCGCGATGTTGTACGTGACGGGTCCGGCGTAGTGGCGAACCAGAAACTGAGATCCCCGAGCTTCGAAGTTGACATTGGAAGATAGCATAGCCGTCCGCTGAACGAAACTGTTATCTGCCGCAGCTGGATCAGCGTGCGCTGTTGCGCAAGCATCGTTCAAAGCGGCAAATATTCCAGGGGGTTTGCGCTCTTCAATGAGGTCGCAGACAACCTTGTTGTCGAAGTATTTAATAGGTTCCCACTTGATCTGCTCCCTGACATACTCCTCCTGTTCGGTCTTAAGTGTCAATTCGATAAAAATCTGCTGGAGTTTCTCGTTGACATAGTTGATGCATAATTGCTCGAAAGAGTTATCCTGCAGTGTTCCGTGAATAAGGCGGTTTGAGGCATACAATTTGATTATACCTCAAAAATCTCAAAACCAAAGATGTCCTGTCAAAGCCTCAAATGCGGGTCAAACCAATAGCAAAAGCGTCACCTACAAGGATACCAATGACTTGTGCCGATGCACTTCGAGCCTTCATCGACACATTGATTCTCGAAACAATCCATTCGAAGAGATTGTTGTAAATCGCCTTTGCGAGTGCGTCCCTTCCGGCGGTTGCTTGCGCGGGATTCAGGGGCACATCATAAACAGAACCTCGTCGCCCCCCTCGCTGAGTTTCGACGACTCTTGACGTCAGAACCTTCTGAATCATCGCCGAGTCTACTTCTATGAGATGCGCAATAAAATCTGTTATTGCAGTGTCAGAGATGACTGAATTTCCATCATCCATCTCCTGGAACTCGATATTCCCCAACCAAAGAATGACTGCGAGCATCCGAAAAATTTCGTTCTGCTCCTGATCACTGAGGCCAATAATCCTCATGGCGTTCTGACCATGTTTAAGTAATGAAGTAGGAAACAAGGTGGATACTCACCAGCGTGTCCGCATAATCGTTTGAATCGTTGATGTCCTGAACA
Source organism: Suillus occidentalis (assembly GCA_016628085.1). Lineage (NCBI taxonomy): Eukaryota > Fungi > Basidiomycota > Agaricomycetes > Boletales > Suillaceae > Suillus > Suillus occidentalis. The sequence goes on from JABBWB010000047.1 coordinate 57,657, forward strand.
TCTAAGCATTTGCTCCTGCTGGTATATGTATATGCACTTGGGTCCTGCAACCCGAATTGCTCTACAAATAGTCATGAGAACTCAGCATGGACTGACAGGCAAGACGCACCTCGCTGCTCGTCTGAAGCAGCCTTCGTGAACTGATAGAAGATGTGGAAGTTGCGCTCGTTCTCTAACTGCCCAACTACTCGACCTTTCTCAAGTAGATAATTCGTAATCTGAGCACCGATCGGCTCGCCGTGGGTATTGAACATGATTTCAAGATATTTACCCTGTGAGGCCATGAAATCAAGATCAAGCTAAAGGTGTAAAACAATCATTCGCGCACATGACGACTTGAGTTATTGTTGCGAAGAGTCTTTGCGCAACCGAAGCTCTCCAATAGAGGATTAGTGGCCAACACCATTTCTTTGATCTCCTGTATACTGCCATCCTCCCCTCCTGACACGGCCGCGATGTATTGCATGATGCGTTTGGCAGCCTCGGTCTTTCCAGCACCGGACTCGCCAGATATAATAACGCATTGGTTTTCATGGTATGCATTCATGTTATAATATGCAGTTTCTGCGATGCTGAATACATGCGGAGGAACTTCAAGTCGATTCTTGCCCTTGTACTTCTGGAGGGTTTCATCCGTGTAGATTCCTAGATCTGAGATGCAATTCACACCAACGTTAGAAGCCATATTTTGAATACATAAGGCCTCACCTTTAAAAGGGTTTACAGATATTAATACGCCACCGATGTAAGTGTAGATCTCTCCGGCTTTCCAGCGGTTCTGGAGGTTTTCGTTGATGTTATTCTCGTCAATAGTTGTCAAGAGCGTCATATCGGATACTCCGGCTTGTTTCTTTTTGAATCCTTCTTTCCAATCTGCCTGTTTGTACTAACATCACGGCTGGCCGTAGGTGTAACGATGTCTGAGAGCGCACCTTGGCAACTTTAGCTGCCCCACCTGACTTCGGGGCAGTCTTCTTGCCCGCCTTCTTAGATATAGCCTAAATGTACCTGCCGATCAATCGTTCAGCGTTTCAAGGCAACTTAGATCTCACCATGGCCAACACGCCTTAACTTGAATGAGAGAATCGTTGTAGTGAAGTTGCTGAGAGAAGTCCGCACGGCGCAGGCACAGCAGAGACCGGCAATGCCCGTGCTATGACCCGTTGGTAGTAAACTTCCTGGTCGCTTCAACGTTCAACGTTCAACACTTAAAGCTTAAAGTTACTGCAAGTTCGGACATTTCACATTTCGCAACAACTCTGCTTCAATATAATATATATTCATACTCGGCTATACATGTCATTTCATCATAAAGTACTAGTACAAAGCAACAAGCAGTCTCGATTCTGTTTACTTATTAGGCTGTGTGTACTACTAGCTACTCACTGGTTTTCTAAGCTCAATCAGATACCTCAAAACCTCAGCGGCGGGGGTAGTCACAGCAGTGTCAAATGATCCAAGTTCACCTTTCAGCAATTTGGCCATGACGTTCACTAAACCAGCCTTCTCTACTTCATCTGCGAGCGATATACGAGGGAGGGCGTACTGGGGATCGAGAATGTGGCGAAGGCATATGACTCCACGGTGTACAAGCCCGGGATTCCCTGCTTCTTCGCTGTCATCAGGGCCGTCATCCTCTAGAGTGACAGATGGATCAATAAGACGTGCAATAATTGCAAATGCTCGGTGACGATCCAACTGAAGTTCAAATACTGCCTGACAAGCAGTAGATGCGCTGGTCACTGTTGCCAGAGCACCCGACGCAGCAAGTCTCGTTGGAAGGTCATCCATGTCCGACATCGCAAGAAGTACTTGTAACTTGGACTTCGTTGCATGGACATCTGGAGAACCGCCATACCTGGAAAAGGCCGTCTCCGAACCCCCAATAAGATTACATATCAGCTCGGTGGCTGCCCGACGGATGAGCGTATGATCCTCTAACATGAGGAGCTCGACTTTGTTGAGAAGGTGGGGAGCGCTAGAGATGCGATCGGCACACCCTGTACTCTGTGAAGCAAGATTTGTTAAAGCCATTAAGGCTTCGAATTGTTGTAGGAGGCTTGAGGATGAATGGAGTAACAATTGTGACAGTGGCCGTATTGCATCAAGCATAGCACCATCACTCGGCCCGAAGACTTGAAGGGGGGAAGACGTAATAGTCAATTTTGCCAAAGCTTGGATCGCAGGGAGAAGAGAGGTATCAATTGGTGTAGATGATGATGTGGAGTATGACGAGGACTGTATAACACGAGAAAGACTCCGTGCACCTCCACTTTGGAGGACCTTTCCTCTGTTATCTTTGTCCTCCACGATGCTTAGGTAGATTTTACCCAGTGCAAGTCTGATGCCTTGGCTCTCTACACCAGACGCCACAGACAAGACATCAAGGGCGCCACTAGCAAGAGCTTGACGACATCTGGACCTGACTGTAGCATCATCTTCCAATGCATTTAGCGGTTCCTCGGGCGTCGTCTTGTTGGGCCCATTACCAGCCTTAGCCATGCGTTTTAGCTTAGCGACCTGCGCGTCTTCCTGACTGAGGCGAGGACGGTAGGCACAGAGGTTGGATATGATGAGAAGAATGCCAAAGAGGAGGCTAGAATTATTGGTAGATGTTGACAGTGGCTTACGTCTAGGAGCAAGTGTAAAGAGCTGCTGCAAGAACTTGGGATCATTCGCCAGGGCATGTTTGATGTCTGGCTCAACACTGAGGTATGCAAGGCCTTCAACGACATCGTTGAGGGAGGAAAGAGAATCCTTGTCACTGATAACCATTCCTTTTAACAAATTGGCTAGCTCCATATCCTTGGAGGTAGTGAGCGCTGCCTGAGACGCATCTGTACCTTCCGAGGCATCCGTTGCCGCACCTCGAGATAATTTTATGAGGGAAATAGCTGCTGCTGCGCGCAAGTTCTTGTCGGTAGCCTGACGTGACTTGTTCCCAAGCCAGGTGACGATTTCCTCAGGAATCAGAGCCCGGCATGCCTTGTGTCCACTAGCCTGGCCGATCATGCGAGCGACCTCTAAGGCAACTGACGCTGATGATGGAAATAAATCAAGGGCATCTGTCACATATTCGACCACGCCATCTTGCGCGAAAATGCAAGAAGCGGACTGCCAATCGACGTGGAATAACGCAGAGAAGAAAGAGAGTCCAATAACTATATCATCCTGCTCCTGATGATTGGAAATACGGGTGATGATAAGATGTTGGAAAACTTTCTCTAATATTTCCGTGGCAGAGTTTTTGGATCCAGACTCCTGAGGATTTTGCGACCTTGTTCCTTGACAGAACGCAGAGAGCACAAGATACGCTTTCGAGCGCGATGGTTCTGGCTGAGAAGGCGCGAAAGCTTCTACGAGATATGAGAGCTCATCAGGAAGGAAGGCGGCAACATCCTGAGATTTTCTCATTAAGAGATCTAAGCTGAGGTCTCTATTCTGAGCGTTCATCTAAGTGATGAAGTAGTCACTGTAGACTTTGAGCAAAGTGAGGTGTTTGAACTTGGCGGTTGAACTGGTGAGTCACTGTACTAAGTTTCGGTGTCACAACGGATCATTTCTTTCGCAACACCACCATCCAAATTCGTCGGTGGATCGTTGTGACGGTAAAGTCCCATGGATATCTCCAACTGCGAAGATGCAACAAGCGCCCTGAATCCATTCAAGGCCACCACCATCCAGTCGGGACATACAGTTTTACTCAGACTTCCCAGTGGCGAGACTAAAGGCTTCAAGGTGGAAAAGGATGCGTGAGTGCATTTTTATCTCGTTTCCTGCACTCGCTGGACTGAGCCGCCGAGAAGCACTGTCTCTATAGGGAGAGTCGGCTCCTTTCGCGCAAACGAGCTGATCGGTCATCCATACGGATTGACGTATGAGATCCGGGGAAAAGAACTCGCCGTCCAGTCGCCTCGTACTCTACAAGAAGTAGGTAAGGGATTCGACAAATACTCCCACAATTTCTATGCATGACTAGTGGAAATGAAGAGGAAACGGATGCTACAAACGAGCTCATCAACGATGGTGAATTCGTGCAGCCACTTACCCTCGGCGAGATTGAAGGGTTGAAAAAGTCTGGCGTCCATGCTTCTGTGCGTACTGGGCCTTGTTTCATGCAGAATGGCAGTATAATTTATTTCCGCAGGACATCATAAAGGCTCAGATCGAACAACACGCCAATTATTCCATGAAAACCGAATATAGCAAGGAGAAATATAAGCAACGCAAGGAAGCCAAGTATGCTATTCCTAATTTGTTGACAGTTAAATTGATGTGCTGAGCAGATACTCCAAGACCTTCAGTACGGTTGAGCCGACAATTTACAATGTTTGCGACCACTGGTTCAAAAAAGACCAGAATAGGATTCGTGACATCAGACCGGATACACTGTCTCAAATATTGAATCTGGCGAACGTTCGCCCAGGCGGCAGGTACATTGCTGTCGACGAGGCGTCTGGCCTCCTTGTATCAGCAATCCTTGAAAGACTGGGAGGTGAGTAGCTAAGAGTTAATGGCTCTAGGTTGAGGATCTAATTTTACAGGGGAGGGACGACTGATTTCCATCTGCGATGTCGATTCACCACCCGCATATCCTGTCATGACCCTGATGAATTTTCGCAAAGACATCGTCACAGATATACACTCGTCATTAAATTGGGCAACTGCCCAGGAAGACTATACACCAGGTTAGTAAGCTTGACTGGATTCTTTGGGGATGCGCCATACTTCCTATCAAGTGGCAGCTGTAGCACAAGAGTCATCGTCGGAAGTGGGGAAATCGGAGCGACACAGGATTCGCCTTGATAAACGCAAGAATGCGGCAGACACTCTTTTAAACGCAAGGGAGGAGTTATTTGCTGGTGAATATGATGCGTGAGTGCCATTAATCGACGTCATATCTCTTCCGACGCCTGGCAGCCTTTTAATCACTAGCGACTATGACCTGCTGGAGATTTTACAAAATTTGATTGTATATGTAGCGGGCTCGGGATCCATAGTCATTCAGAGCCCATTCAGCCAGGTATGTTGCGCTTTCCATTCAACGAACAAATTCAGCTGGATACCTGGATATTAGCCTCTCACAGAACTTCAATCGAAATTGCGTCTTGACCCAAGCTATCTTGCACCATCGATTACAGAATCATGGTTGCGACGCTATCAAGTTCTACCAGGTCGCACACACCCGACGATGAACACGTCAGGATCGGGAGGTTTCTTATTACACGCAATCAAAGTGTAAGCGTAATAACAGATCAACTCGCAAACGAACGCTTATTGATTACTTGCCAGATATGATGACCCGAATGCCTCCAAAGTGTCATCTCATCGGCAATCAAAACGACGGAAGAAGGAAGCTGACGAAGGATATTCGTCGGTGTCTCAAACCCTAGAATCACATGAAACTACGGAGCCCGAGGAAGAAGACGCAGCAGTCGCTGACCAAGTTAGCCTAACCAACGAGATGGAACCAGCAGGCTAGCCTTTGGTGCTGGGATGGTTGATGTACAAGAGCGGTACAACAGGTAACAAAGTAGTCTACCTTCCACAATAACTAACATCAAACAAAACTACTTATTGATATAAACTCTCAGGTATCAGGACTCCGGAAACATTGCGGTGACAATCTGAACAGGTTCGTGAGCAATGTCCTCCGCAGCTCAATGAAACGCACCTCGTCGACGATGGTGTAGGCAATGTGCTGGTTCAAGCGCTTGTTTTGCAGGACGGCAAATATTCGTCTTGCTCCCCGCCGAGCATTCGACCGACCTATCATGTTAGCAGCAAGATCTGTAGATCGCGGTGTCAACTTCATACTTGTAGGGAAGAAAACTCCAGCAAACCTGGTACTAAAGCAGAGAGTTTGCGGTTTGCTTCATCGCGACTACTTGTCATCTCCTCCGTTGACCGTGGTTTACCAGGCGGTTTCAACTTACCACCTGGCCAAAGAGAATCTTTAAAAAAGGCCAAAATAGGCATAATGCGACTTTCTTCAAACATCGACTTGATGCTTTGGCGGATTTGCCTTCAATCACGTTAGGGGAGGGGGCGAAAACACTGCAATATTTGTGCTCACCGCTCGATGGTGCCACCCAGTACTTGCTGGAGTATGATCACAATTGCTTGCCGCCGGAGCCAGTTGTCCTTCTTGTTGAGCTCAAAGATAGCAAGGATAAGGTCACATATAGGAGCAGAGAATGTCGATGTGCTAGTTTCTCCTTCCAAAGGACGGAGGTCACTAGACATGTGCATGAACGTGTCCTCCGACGTGGACTTCCCGAATGCTTTTAGTGCCTGAGCGACAAGGTCCTCATCGTGAACCGCAGATCCGACTATGCCAGCAAATTCTGCGGCTTGTCGGGTAAGCCTTTGAATCATAACATCCAACATTGACGGGCCAAAGAACATATCGTCAATGCTCTCTGCCACTGAACGATAAACAGATCGAACTAGGTTTTTCCCTGAAAAGCCAGTGGTTCCTTTGGGGACATCACCTTGGACTTCGGACGCAATGAATGGCGAATCGCGTGACAGAAATGCGCGAAGATCACTGCTTTCGCAGACGACAGGTATGGCAATCAAATTCTGCTACCGTAAGTATTCGAAGGAAGCAGACTCCAGTGAGTTCCTCACCTGTAAATATTTCTCAAGGGCTTGTCTCCTTGTGTCTACAAAACTGCCGGACAGCGAAGTAACGAGCCTCTTGCCCGGGAAGTCGAAACCTTTGACAAGCGCATACCGATCGCGCAGTTTGTTGTGCATCCTAAGAAACTCATTATACCTTCTAGCAACAACCCACCCAGAGGCAAATGTTCCATCGGGTGCAAGCTGTTGAACCTCAACGAGGTATCGCACTACGGATTTCCCCTCTTCTTCTCCCACTGTCGAACTAACGATAGAAACCTTCGTTCGATGGGAGATAAGACGGTTTGCAGATTCTTGCTGTTCATATTGCGTCTTCTGAAAACGCAACTCTCGAAGTTCGCGGGTCATGGACGACTTTGATTTTTGAAGCAAACGCAGTTCTTGAGCATCGCCTGTTAGCTCTGCTTTCTTGATAAGCGTGTCGAGCATAGTATCGTGAACCTCCAGTTTGTTGATCTTATCACCAAGGCGTGCGATCTCGTATGAGAGCTGGAGATCTCCAGGTCCGGCCAGCTGAAATGTTCCTTGTTCCGTATCCACAGAACCTTCAGCTCTATCGTCATCTTCTTCGTCGATCATATCTTCTTCATCACCGAAAATGCCCTTCTTGTTGTCGAATGAATTTGCGCTGAGATGGTGATTCACGCCTCTGTCCTGCCTTCGAGGGAGGACGCTGGGGGGGAGTTGCTCAGTGGCAATGATGTCCGTCAGCGCGGCTTGGATGGCTCTCATTCGTTCTGCTTCATCCGCGTTCTGGGCATCTTCGGGATCATCAAAGAGAGGAGCTCTAGATGCATTTGATGATGTATCTGAAACTGGGGACATGAGTACATCAATGTTGGTCCGTGAGGCAGCGGGTGGACTCGTCCGTGGGTTTTCTACGCGTTGAACTACAGAGCTCAAGGAAGGGGAAGATTCAGATCGGAAGATATGGACAGATCCAATGCCAAGAGGGCGTGACGCTGGCAGCGGCGGGGGTGAAATCGAACGTACTGAGATACGACCTGCGGGGGGCTCCAACAATCTAGCACTAGCCCGATTGAAATCCTCGACTATTCGGAACCACAGTTCGGATCTCTGAAGGTCCTCAAAATCTTGTTCCATCGCCTGTTGAACCTGCCTCTGCGCCAGCATGACGCTACGACGGACTGTCTTGTCCTCCAATGGCCCTGGAAAAATCTCACTTTGTGCATAAGAGCGTATGATATCGATATGCTTCTTAGAGATGGATGATAAGGCAGGATGAGGTGGTGTGACGGAGAAGTAGAGATCATCAATCATTGAAATATCCTCTTTGAGAGTTGATGAGCTTGAAGGACCTTGTAAGGGTTCGTCTTCATCCCCAGATGAGCTTGAGTCTATGGATTCCAATGGATTTTTGAAGCTTTCCACTGTTAGCCAAAACTGAACCAGGAGCGAGCGGTGCCGACGATCCATAAACTCCATGAAGTAGGAGAGTGATGTTGGGTTGCTCAAGATGTCACGTAAAGCGACTTGGGTCCGCGAACCAGCGTCTGGCGAGGCAGCTGACTTCTACGACCCTTTGTTTGAGTGGAAAGTTATTAATTCCGTAGAGCCGCTTACTGAATCTTCGCCACCCAGGACTACTATTCGTTGTTCAACAGTCCGCTTGGCAGTATAAAGCCTATCAAGGAAAGCTACTACGTCTTCTGTCTTCTCGCCGCTTATCCAATCCTCCTTCTCATGGTTAGCTGTGGGAGCGTCAACATAAAATGTGGTGAGCTGTTTGAATAAACTAACCAAGAAGCAGCCTTGTCCTCCTAATTTCTCCCATAATATCATTCTTCAGGCGACGAGCATCCAGAAGTGACGAACAACGATTGATACTCCGGAGGAACGACTCAAACTGTCGCATATCAGTTCTAACCGTAATTGTGTCTCCAGTTGAAATTGTTGAAGGAAGGCGGCTGTGCCGGCGGGGTGATTGTGCTTCTAAAACATTTCTCACTTGAGATATGAGTTTCCTGTAAATACATTGTTAATAAAGTGTAAAGAACGCTCGATCACATTTGCCACATACTGCTGGTGTATTGCGGCACCTGCCTATCTCGGAGTCAATGACTGCGCTCATGCTTGAGTTGTGAAATAACATACCACTTGCTCAATCATCCGATTCCAAAAATCAGGATCGCTCACCATATCCATGATCGGATACAGCACTGCGCATACCAAGATTTCTCGGACAATCACTCTCAGAGCCTTACTGTGGGACTCCTGTTCCGGAAGAATATGCGAGAGCATCCGCTCTGCAACTGTTCTGAGATGTATTTCTTCATTCTGTTTCGTAAACGTAGAAGACAGATTCTCCACTGCAGGATGTAGTTTCCCGCCCTTGCCTGCGTATCTATTTGCCAACAACATATCCAACTCCTCGGATTGCGTAAGACGACGTTCCAGGGCTGCACCGCGAAGCGTGACCTCGGATTGGCGGAATTGCTCGATGTGTGCAGTGACTTTGGGCAAGATTCGCTTCACTAGGAGAGCGGAGAGGTCAATGGTTGCTGTTGTCTGCAGAAGCCGCTCAAGAGAATCATGAAGCACTGAAGAAACTGCCGTAGGAAAGGAAGGGGATGATGATATGTCCTTGTACCAGGTGAGGACGAAATCGCGTACGACGAAAATCATGATGTCGTTGAGGGTAGAAGACACAACAGGTAAGTCAGGGTACAAAGGTGGCAATGATTGTGGAGTCTTCTGAGACCAGTTGGAACGAGTGAGAACTACCTGCCATGCTGCTGGAGTTGAGAAGGCAAGAGGTCTAGCTGCATGCGTGAGCGCGTTCCTATAAGTTGGTTGCTTGTCCAAGGCAACTCCAACAAGAATGTTCGCAACGAAACAAGAGAGCGCCACGAAAAGGATTATTACAGGAGAAAGGAGGATGAGGTATATCGGAGATGAGAACGCGCGTGCGATGACAGGAAATACAACGGCAAGAAAGGCGACAGCCAAAGCAGACCTGGCACTAATGAATGAGTGCATATCACGGCGAAGTTGGTACATCACTGTTGATCAACGAGAACACATTATTCGTCAGAGTCATGTCCAGTGCCGAATGTTTGCTCACAGGACTTGAGCAACAATTGCCATATCCAGCACCGCCGTGCTCTTTCAGCTTGAACTCCTGGATGTCGGAAGGTTATGGAGCTCGATATCTCTCAACGTGCCAAATTGAAATCTCCCAGTACTTAGCAAGGTCTGTGTTAGGACAACCTTGTAAGAATTCGAAGCGTGCATGCGTGTGCCGGGTTCGGATTGTGTTCGGCTCAGCCCACCTGCTACTGTGACTCGGACGCATACATATTTTTTCGACATCTACGGTGATAACTTCAAGTTACAGCACAGTGCACTCGCGCGTCGTTCTGGCTGTTGGCATTCGTGTATGGCTTCCGCTACTACACCACTGCCTCTCTCTACATTTGAAAGTTTTCTTTGCGGCGGACTGGCAGGATGCATAGCCGTCACTGTCAGCAATCCTGCAGAAGTAGCCAAGACGCGTTTGCAACTCCAAGGTACGTTGCAATGGCGCAAGTAAACATGATATATTGACACGCAGGTGGCAGGTGAGCTTGTCAAAGGCGGAAAAAGGAGAGTCTACACGGATGCTTTGGATGTTCTGGCAAAAACTTGGAGAAACGAGGGCATCCGGGGTTTGCAAAGAGGACTTGGACCCGCGGTGTGTAAATATGTCTATATTTATTTCTATTATCTGATAGCCTTCTAGTACATTTACCAGGTCAGGTATCATAAACTTCAGGGATGATCTCTCGATATTGATGTTGTTACCTTATGGCAGACACTTTTGAATGGATCACGTCTAGGTAAGGGACTTATTCAGCCCTGTTACCTTTTCTAAGTAACTATTACAGGATTTTACGAGCCGTTCAGACGAACAATCAATCGCTCCATAGGTAGATCGGTCAACGACCAGATACCATTGACTTCGGTGGTAGCTGGTGCCGCAAGTGGCATAATAGGAGGTATACTAGTGACACAAAGTCCGACACGATAATCATTTTCTAATTCCCGTGTATCCTGATAGCTTCGTTCGGGAACCCACTTTTCCTCATAAAAGCACGAATGCAGGTGCGTGCGACATGCCCTCGCATTATTCAATGTATCAATGACAACGTCAACAGGCATACTCTCCTATATTGCCAGTTGGCACACAACATTACTACAAGAGCTCGTTCGGCGCATTGACCACTATTTTTAAAACAGAAAGGGTTTGGGGTCTATTACGTGGTGTGGATGCAGCCATTCTGCGGACAGCTATGGGATCTTCGGTTCAGCTCCCTACGTACAAATGGACTAAAAATCAACTTGGCTCGCATGGACTACTTCCTTCACACAGCATATTGACTTACCTCGCTAGTTCGTCCGTGTCTGGAGTTTGCGTGGTGTGTTTTTACTCTTGTCAAGTAGCCAACAAACGTAGTCTGACGCCTTGCAGTGCATCGTCATGCAGCCTGCTGATACGGTTGGTTCTCTTCCTACGTGAACTGGGAATTTTAGCCTCATCTATCCTTACGCCCAGGCCCTAACCCGAGTATACAACCAACCAACGACACGCACACCTGATGGTCGTTTAGCAGGGACGCTGTATAGGAATCCCATCGACTGTCTCTGGAAAACTTTTAGGGCAGAAGGCGTGTTTGGGTGGTACAAGGGTATGTAGCGGCATGCATACCGCGACAAGTCTGATTAAAAACAACAATCTAGGTTCAACTGCACAGTTTCTTCGTGTTGCGCCTCATACGTTAGTTGTTCTCAGCTTGTAGGATTTGCGCCCTTCTGACTGTCATTCTTAGCATCATTACCCTAACTGTGAACGACCTCATATTAGGTTTGTATAAGGACATCCGTAATCGTAGACCATGACCTCAGCCTGATACCCTTCTTCATACTGAGGGGGCCATATGATAGTGGAGCATGACAAGAAGACCCGCGGTAGAACACAGAATCTGTGCGTTTCAAACAAACACCATGACGAACTCCGATATAGTGCGGGTCGCCGAATTCGGGACAGGAAACCAGTTTACTTGTTTAACGCCTGCTCTTTGAGAGCATCTGACTGCAATGTGTCCTTGGATCTGATCTATTTCACTCTCCCCATTCAGGATGAGCTTTTCTACACAAGAGAAGGTACTGCAAGTCGCACAGTCAGCATTCTGGAATTACCATATGACTGTGGTTCGCCGATCACAGAGAATGGGAGCATGGTGGGAGCAAAAGGGAGGCCCGAGTTCTGTGATGTAGTACGAGCTGAGTTGTTTGTGTCAGTCAATTCTACAGTGACCCGGCCGGAGCACTCATGATGTGGGCTCCTCCTTCGGCAGTTTGTGGCACAAGTCCATTCAAGTTGTGGATATGTTTGTACCGCCACAATCGGTGTGGATTTAAATTGTGGATGTTTGTAGACCACATTCCGCCACATCGGGTGCCTATAAAAGCATACAAGCTCGTCAATCCCAACGATTAACACTATCTCGGTATTCGAGTGCCAAAGATTACACTCCGCAGAATGAATGACGCACCCTCCCATCACGTCGCGGACGCATCCACACACCTGATCCTCACTGCATGTCTGGAGACAGATGACATGTACGAAGCTACGCTCCGTAAGCTCACGCGGGCAAAGTTACAAAGGCTCGCAAAGGTGTGTATCGCACTTTTCTTTGAATGCCACAGTAAATAATTAGGAAATAGGCCAATAAAATCAAGGCTAACATGAAGAGCGGGACGATTATCCAAGAGCTTTTAAAGCTCTACAAGATTGTTCAGCTACAGTAGGTCCCCTTCATGCTCGGCGTAATGAACCGTCCTGATCATTTGGCTCAGTCAGGATGAAGGGAATGAAGAGCCCCTGAGGAAGACTGGGAGAACTAGCATGCAAGACCAGCCTCCTTCTGAGCCAACAAGAAGAACTAGCGGAGAAATACCTCTAGGCGCGGGTCCATCAACACGAATCATAGATGCAGTTGTGGACATAAATCGTGAGTATCATGTGTCACGTCGGAGCGCACAAAACTGACATCTGTCCAGTTGATCATCGACCCACCCAGGAAGGTTCTCAGAAATCTGCGCTCAGTACAGAAAAAAGTACTCCAATTATAGTAGCCAAAGATACTGCCGACATCGCCGCTGTAAGTTCGGCAGAAATATTGCCAGGCCCTTCACTGGTACTGGAAAGTCACACTGGGCGCCCAGTTCCACTGGACGATGACACCAGCGATGCTGATTCCAACTTATCTTATGATAATCAGCATGGCTCCCCCCTCAGCTCGCGTTCAGGGACCCCCCTGCCCGAAAGACCAGAAATGCTCAACCGGGCGGTGGGTATCATGAACCAGATCACGTCCGACGATCAGCGTATTCTCGTTCAGATTGCCGCTCTATGCGAGAGAGCGAAAATGCTAAGGGAGCAGGCGAAGAATATGAGAGATGTAGTGCGCGCAGAGCAGGGTCGACGTAAGAGATTAGAGGCATACTTCACGTACTGGAGGGAGATCTCGCCTACATGGCCAAAGGAGTGGATATATGATGAAGGCGAGGAGTAGTTCGGAGAGTACCTGAGGACCATGACGTAGTAGCATGTCATATATATGATCCCGCCTTACACACGAAGACACTTCTTGATTACTGTGAATTATGGAGACTCAGGAAACTTAGTTTTCGCTTTCAGTAACATCAATAGAACTGGATCGCTATAAACTGGCCCTTGACCTTGCATTCCAAGTTGTTATTCAGATAAAACAGGCGTATCTACTACGTGCTTACCAAGAATAAAATACGGACCTACTTATCTTTGATCAGAAGAAACCATCTGAGCTTCAACTGTCTTCCTTCTGCATATCATATCAAATTGAACGATCTCCGGTTCCTCTGCAATGTGCACACTCATTGTTTCCATGTTCAAGCTCTCCCGTACATTTCGCTCTAGAAAGAGGCTCGTGGTTGCCCCTTGCTTCAGTGGGCTTCTCGGCTAGCAAGTTGCGACCTACGCCGAAGTGTACTTGCAGAATGATGAGGCAAAATGTGATCCCCTGAACAAAATTGCTGTGAATCATGTGCTTGGATCTATGCTCTGTCAACTCACCACAATAGGAGTGACGATGTCCAGCATGGTATACTGACCGTTGGATCCGATGAAGAATGTTAGAAGGAGCATAAGGATACTCGTGGAATACAAAGCGCCGCTCTCGATGACGACGACAAAAACGGGTAGAAAAGCGGCAAAGCCCTCTGGCATGAAGCAGCGAGTGCGATAGATGCGCCAAGCATTCAAACCTGCACCACCGTGGTTATCAGCCTGCACGTTCGATAGATGCAATCGACATACTGGTACTGGTAACGCTGAGACCCATAGTCAGTGCATCAAATGTGGCGATACACCCATAATCAGCGAGGGGGACATTAGACAGCAGACGGGCCCGGGAAAGGGATCCGACGCCATAGTATCCAGTGCCTGTGAGATGTTTGGGGATTAAATGATGATTAAATTGTACCTTTCGAGATACTCACCCACGCTGGCTAGGAGTATGATACAGAAGGGAATGGCAACCAACAGTTTTCTGTCGTTGAGCACATAACATCGCCAAACCTAGGACCGCCCTAGTACTCAGATGGACAAACGTGCCATGGGGAAAAACTTACAACTATTGCATCGGCGAGAATGGTTTGCGTGACGCAAAGTGCCGTTGATGCAACAAACAATGGCGAAGCAAAGTTGGAATAGTAGTCACTTGCACCAGCCGTATCCACCTTGAATACGAATGCCTCTAGCGCTCGAATGAAATCGATGATTAAATGCTGAGAGTGTTGAGCTATTTCAAGAAAATTTCTGACTGCACTCGGCGACTCACGGCCGTTGCAATGCAGAGCAGCAAGGTTGCCACTGGGAGAAGGAGTTGCCGTTGAATGCCGGTCTTCTTGAGTAGAATAAACAACGTGAACCAATATAAAGTGAAGAACACGCCTGTTTGAGATAGTGAAGTTTGGTACCATTCCCTTTCCACCAGTGGTCGGTTACGCACCATACAACAAGGTCTCCAGAAATAAACCTAACAAAGCAGCTGCGTCCATAGGTATGCCCATGATTATGATTATGGTTGCGCCACTGGATCAGTTGAGTCAGATTCAGATAGGAGAATATCTCGGTGATTTCTGTGCACGAAAGTTCCTGGGATGGTCGAGCGTAGGCAACTATCTTGTGAAAGGTAGGAACTCGAGAGCATAAATGTTTCGTCGTGAGAAGCTGTGTTAGGTTCATATGAGGGATTCGTGGTTAACTCCCGTGCTGTAATGCATGCAAAAAAAGAATTCTGATACCAACAAACGCTGAATGAAATTACCGGCCACCTCCTGCCACTATCACACCACTGTTCCCTGAGTGGTTTGGTTGACCCCCGTGCCGTTCGCAACCATCTGATAGCTGCAACAAGCGCTGTTTGAGGTGGCAAACGGCCGATCCCGTGGGGAAGAAGCTGTGGTCGCATTTGGGCAGTAAGATTGACCGCTTTCACTACTCCATAGTTGCCTTAGTAGTGTGTATCAATTCACAGCGCCATGGAACCGTTATCAAAATTTGACAATTCTCTCTGAAAGAAAAATTCACCTACTTCTGTTCGGACAAATTTGGATGTCCACCCTCGGCGATTGTGACCTAACCGGCTAACTTGCATGTTTATACTGCTCAGCACAAAGGCTTTGCAGCTGATGTGAAGCACTTACTATTACCACAGGCTAGTGGCGGGATTAGCACTTTTCTTTTCCTTGCTTCAAAGTGGAGTCCTTTGGGGTCATAGACCCTGGGTAACCGGATTGGACATAATCTAATGTCTCATCATAAGCTTTCTTCCGTACTACTAGGATCAGTACTTACTGAGCGGAATTAAGACGTGCTGCATACAAGGGGCGGTGGCACGACCTGCCACTGGCACAATTTGAATTCTGTATTATCGGTAAGCACAGCGAAAGTAAGACTTAGGTACACGCAGTAAAAGCGTGCTTGTGAAATTTGAATGACTTGCAAGTTGCGCTGTGGTCGGATCAGCTTAGGCACAAGATCCGATGACCCTACTGAAATTCTGTGGATGTGTGACAACCGCATAGGCGCAACATTCAATGGCACTGCTCAAAGACATCATCACTGGCAGAACCAAAACAAAATCTAGCCACCATGATGCCGCTGAACTTTGTGCCAAATCTGGACACCATGCGTTTTCACACGAAAAAGTGAACCCGACCCGGATTGAACGGATGACCTTATGGATACCCAGAACTCAGAGTTCAGCTGGAATCATACGCGCTACCACTGCGCCACGGGTTCATGGAAATACAAGTAGCATGTGATTAATAATACCAGTACTTCGAGCGATTCTGAACATCATATCCTTGCAGTCATCCGCAAATTGTATAAGACACAGCGGTGTTTACCTTCTAGCTAATAGCTTATTGTATGTCTATGAATGTAGGTACCTTCGGGTGCTGCTGCTTCGAAGTCCATTTATTCGCAATAATCGATAAATCTTGGGGAAACAAAAAGTAGATCAATAGAACCGAAGTCATTCCTCAATATTCAATCAAGTTAACGGGATTGGACCGTAAAATGATTCGGATACGGGGAATCGAACCCCGAGCAACCGCGCGCCCTGCGATGAGAGGCGGATATGTTACCTTTACACCATATCCGAGTGACATGACTGTGCGTGATGTGTTACTGTAAAGCTTGCTCAATGTTAGTGGGCCTTCCTATCGACATCGACGTTCGAAAAGGAGGTCCAGCAAAGCTTCTGGCCTCGAGTATATATTATCATCACACCTCAACCTATACATATACCGAATGAAAAGCCTCACTATAACCGTCCGTTCACGGCAACCTTCTCCACCTGGAATTCTTTGTGGTGGCAAGATACACTTCAGATCCAGGGCCACGGTCCATCCAAGCAGATACTTGCTTGGGCATCAAATTTGTCACCTGGTGTAATCGTTAGAGGAGTCTCCTACTCCGCTGAATAACCCATCGCTCACGAGGAACCTCTGGCCCAATTTAAACTCCCCTGCTTGGGATCCTTCAGCAATCGACAAGTTGAGTACATCCCAGACAGTCAACTGAGCTTTGCGACCACTGTCGCCGCCTCGTGTGGGTGTATATGCATCCTTCACGACGATAACACGGAAACTGCGTACTTCCCGAGCAGGACATTTGTCCTGGTGGAGCGTTCAGTGAAAGACAACATCATGTAGATGTGAAACTTACCTGCAATTCTCGCTCGATATCTCCCGCGACAGCTCCGCGATCCCGGAGAAGCTTCTCTCTGATGTGTGCAGCAAGACTGCCTGCTTCAAGGCGGCTGAGGCGTGAAAGTATCGCTTGGGCTTGATGTTGGTCACTCTCCTCCAAGGATTCATACAAATCGTCAAGGTTGTCCGGCATTTCTAACATAGCGCGTGAGCAACGTACTATCTCGGTCGCGGCCTTCTCACCTTCATTTTTGACATCGAAGCCCGGACCCACACGTTGTTCAAGCCTATCTGCAAACCTCATCATCAAACCCGCTCGTTTTTCAAGATCTGACCAAATCTTGGAAGCAGCGAGTTCGCGTTTCCTCTGATGTAGAATGTGAGCGCTAGACTTGGCTCAGAGCTCGTTATCTTACCTTCCATTGTTCACTCAAGGCAGTTTCATCCTTACCACTGCGGGGACCCTCCATCCGCCTCCCGTTTTCGTCGTCAAAGAATTCAATATATGCGACAGGATGAATCTTTACACTAGAGTCAGCTATGTCTGGGTGTTACACACCCATCCTACCTTGATAACTTCAACAGCTGCAACGGCCACGTTTCCACCGTCCGCCGTGAGGCTGTTGAACGTTGCAATGAATGGACTTCGCTGGAAGCCAAGCTTTGCGTGCCAGGGGGCCATATGGGATGAGTTGCCTGTCAGCACCAGTACATTTGAATCATATGCCTCGAGGACTTCTTGCCCATCTTTGCGCTCTGCAGAGAGCTGCACGAAAAGCCAATCAATATCGCGATGTAGGGTAGTTCCAGTCACTCACCCTGGCTCCAGTAACAGCGATTTTTCTCCCGATCTTGATGTGACCATTGTGGATGGCTCTCGCAAGCGGCTTGTCGACCTTCGCGCGCAGTCTGTACCATCCGTCTGTCACCTCTAACTCTGGATGCGAAGGAATGGGAAACCCGTCGTCAGTTACTCCAGCTGGCGACCAAGTCACATTTGACACGCAGAGCACCATCGGGGATGCAGCAGGCGCATCTCTTGTGGTAATCAGTCGAAGTGGTGGTCGTGTCGACCCGTTCAAGTCTCGTTCGTATCTGCGCCAGTTGTTGGTCAGGACGAAATGGATAGGTAAACAGCACAAACCTGTACAGTAGCTGGCGGATCACTTCAGGCCAGCACCACCGTTTGCGATCGGGATCAGACTCTGCTTCTGGCTCGAGTGCGACCATTCCGGCCAGCTTCCAGAGGATAAGCGGCCAATGGTTATCGATCCATTCCTGTGTGGCCAACGAACATCCTCTTGCGTGGAGTTCTTGTAGAGCGGCAGTTGCTCCGAGAGGCTTCGCATCAGATGGCTTAACACCTTCGTTTGGTGTAGCAGATGGCGTATAAAACGAGTAAAAGCAAGCGGTAGCTGGTGTTATCTGGGATAGTTCTGTAATATTACTATGTAGAAGTATGTTAACAATTCGCATTGCAGCTGAACCGACTGACTGACATTCCCTGATCCTCAAGCTCTGCGGTTGTGTAGGCCTGAGGTGTAAGACCAGAACTGGCAAGCGTCATCCTTCCTGGGGGAGGGACTGTAACAAGAGTGATATGTCGACCGGTGGATCGCTGCAGTGAAACACTTACCAAGGTTGAATACTTTGCCTGTACCCTTTTCTGGAGTTTTCTTTACTGGCCTGGAAGATTGGGTTGCTGAGGGTGGATACATAGGTCGCTGTAAGCTGGGACTTGGAGCAGCAAACGAGGGTGTAGCTGATGCCGCATTGTTCAGTTCTGGAGGTTTGACGCCCGGTTTGAATGGCGTCACGAACTTGTTCTTGACCAGACCACCATGTACATTTCGCGGCATAAGTCCCAGTAGGCGAAATGTACTCCCAGGATTATCCGATGCTGAGGGACGGACAGGCGTTCCTGGTATCGCAGAACTAGATGGAATCATATGAGAAGATGCGGACGCAAAGCCCTGACGATGAGGGTTGAGGGGAGAGTTGATATATGAAGAACTAGCTGTCCCTGCGATAGGCTGTCGTGATGGTGCGGATGTGATCAAAGGAGATTTGAACGGTTTCTGCTTTCCCTTGAAGTCGCTGACACCAAGCGTCGGTGCATCAAAAGTCGATCGTGCTCTAGCTTCAAATGACTTGCGAGTAACCATTGCTGGAGTCGGCGTATCTGGGACCTGAGGAGATAGAGAGTTGTGCACTGCTCCCAGCACGGTGCGCTGAGGCGAGGATGGTCTTGCAGGTGAAGATGGCGCAAACCCTCTAGAATGTTGGGAGGAACTCGAATCATCAATCTCTCCCTGCCACAGCTTGATCTTTTCCTCGGCCTTCCGCAATGCAGCGGTTGAAGGGACAATAAGATTCTTTTTGCCGACTGACGTAAAACCTATAGGTGTGACGTGACTGGCAGTCGCCTCGAGGACATTCTCTTTGGTTTTGTCAAGGCAAGAAACAGCAGATTGAAAGCCTACAAAAGTTGCAGGAGGAGCCGAAGTAAACCACGAAGAGTAATCAACTTCTTGGGGTACCTCTGGTGAAGGTGAACGGTGTGAGTTATCCACATTCTGAATGGACACAGCCAATGCAGACTTGAAGCCTACTGGAGGGAGGACAGCAGATGCTTTGGTAAAAGATGCATATGCGGCTGGTTTGGTGGCATCCGAATTAGCGAATGGGTCAGAAGCAAAGGGATTGTTGTCGCCCTGAGAAGCTATGTCCTGTGAGGAAAGTAGGTCCTGATCGGACGAAGTGCTACGATCTCCAGCTTCACCAGAGCTGAGCCTGCGGTGCGAGTTTGTTGGTAGGTGTACTTTAGAAAGTGGAGCCTGCTGAGAGAGGCGTGCCTCTATAGCATCGAAAGCGCTTATATCGTCTTGACTCATGTCATCGACTTGTTCATCATAGGTCGGAGAAGACATTCTCATTTTCTTCCTGGGTGGACTAGGAGAAGAATCTGCAAAGCCACACGTCAAGCCTGAGCGAAGAATCTCAGAGGTGTCTCACCTAGATTATACATTTTTATTGCAGTTGCAAGGTCGTTTGAATGTTTGTGTAGAGAAGCGAGAGCCATCTACGCGACGCGTCTTAAAATCTGATCACGTGTGACATTACATCAGCCCAAGCGGAATGATATTCCACTGTGGACGGTGAACTCTTTTGATCAACGTTCACACTGGATGACTTCCCGTAGGCAAAAATAATGCAGCATAGAATATCATTTCACGCTTTAGGAAGGTCGGCCGCGATGCCGGGCGTCGTTTCGTCACCATCTGTCATTCAACAAGGGTCTACCCCCCCCAATAAACTTTAAATCTGTAGGGGGGGGGTACCCCCCCCCTGCAGATTATTCTAACGCGAATAAACTCATACTTTGCCCTTTTAGGACCACTCACACCAGCGATATCCGCTGACATAATCTTACCGCGTGGTAGCTGCGCAGCTCTGCGCAGGCTCTATCATCCAGCGCTATTCGATGCCGCTACTACTGTACTTCTCTGATCCCTTGTAAATTCTCGTGCACTGACCTTGTTCCTGTAGGTACTCACAAAGTGTCCAAATAAGGCCCGAGCCTGACACTAGCCCTTGTAGGCCAATGGATCTTACTAACAGCAGTGTCTCGTTATGTTTCAACATCAACGTACGACGGACAATCGGCATCCAATGCGAAAACCCCCTCAAGAAATTTTCATCTGCCAACCCTACATTCTGTGCTCGTACCATCTCGTTGGACAGGAACCATGTCAGGGTCCTGTGCATTGCAATATATTGGCACGAAAGTCAAGAACAACAACGGCTGACAGCCGTCGGACTCCTGGCATATAAAGAGACGTTTTCGAGGAGCAAAAGGTAAGTACTCGTTCGCTTCAATCCTCTCTCTTTCTGATACACACTTCATTGAAGTTTTATATTCATGTCTGAATTACAATATGACGGTGCTGGCAATGCATACAGTCGCGACCAAGCTGGGACATGGCAACCACACCCCGGAATTGCGCAGACAGTTGCACGTCCATCGCATGTCTTGCCACCTGATAATTTTACTCACACTGGGCCGAATGGTACTGCATCACTCACTCCGAGGACCAATGTAACTTGCCCTCAGGGTTATCAGGTATGTTCGACTTTATTGAGATATGTATTTGACTAAACATGTAACGGTCTCAGTATGCACTCAACACCCCAGCCAAATTCCCTACCTGGCATCAGCACCACTCTTCACCTTTACCTGTCGAGAGTGGTTCACAACGCACTCAGCTCGATACCATTGATCCTGTCCTCCGTCCACTTCCTGATAGTGCCGATCTGGACTTAACTGACCGAGTGGTCATTGCCGAGGCACATGGCTATGCCGCTACCTCAAAAACGGCTGGGGCTCGTCGCAAAATCCACTCCGCCAAAGCCAAGGGCAAAGAAAATTTGGGTGTGCGACCCACTAAGCGTGCCCATGACATCATGGCTGATGATGACGATGGCGATGTCAGGGTCAAGCGTGGGCGCCCATCAGGCTCCAATAATTATACCACTGCTGACACGAAGGCACTTCTCGACTTCGTTGAAAAGGAACTACCACTTGGCCAGCGAGGCTGGCAGGCAATACATGCCAAGTTCTCAGAGTGGGCAATAGAACGCGGACGTCCAGACCGAAAACTCAGTTCCCTCGAAACAAAATTTAAACAGGTAAGATCCCAGCCTCTGCTTATCTGATCTCTTCTCACTGTGCTCTCTTTAGCTCGTCAAGACTACGAAGCCCACCGGAGATGGTGTCTGCCCTCCTGATGTCACCCGTGCACACCAAATTGATGCACTCATCAATGAACGAGCAGGCACACGTGATCTCAACGATGCAGATTTCGATGACAACCATGACGACAATGATTCCCGCTCTGTCTCTTCTGACCCAGATGAACCACAGCATGTAGCTGTTACGAAGGCCACACGCACTGAAGCCCCAGTTCCACGACGCAATACACGTGGTGCTGTTGCTACGGAGTTGCTAACTCGTCTGTCAGGAGCATTTGACCCTGCTACTCAGCGAGCCCGTGACAATGAACGAGCAGATCGGAGTCTTGCTAATACTCAGCTAATGACCCAGGCCCAGCAGCTGCGAGATGCACAGAACAGAATCGACACGCTTCATGCACAACTATTCGATTTACGTAGCAAGCTGTATGACTCTCAACGTGCCTGTGACAAGGCTGAACTGCGTGTCGAGATGTTGCAGTCTCAGATATCAGGATCACATAGGAAGTTGCGTTCGCCACCTCCGAAAAGGAAGTCTTTGATGCACGAGCATTACCCAGATGGAGGCCAGTCAATCAGGTGGTTAAGTGATGAAGAATTTCCGCCATATGGCAACAACTCGTCCGTCGAAGAAGACTTGCATATTGGAGGGCCATCGTGTACTGGAAGGGCAGCGAGAAAAAGCTTGTCTGCATCTCGTCATCTGACTATCATGCATCGTTTACAAGCAGCCAAGGACACTACTGTGGATGACGAGCCTGCGAGTGTTATGCATTGCAAGGAGGGCACCCCCGAGGTTTGAAATTCTTTCGTTCTATTGACTTCAATTCTTTCGCTCTTGTTCTCTCGATTTTTGATTGACTTGACTACACAAGTCTTTAATTTGCTATGTTTCTTTTGATACAAATTTACAAGTCCTTATTCACTGATACTCTAATGTTACATGAAATCTAGTAACCCGGTCCTTCTGCCTTTGCTCCGAGAATAGCATGTTTTCAAAATCTTGCCAGATTTCGATGTCTTCCTCAGTGGCCTGCCAATGATTCATATACACAGTACGTATTTGGTTGATGCCTACCCTCTTTGCACGGAGATTGTGCAGACGCACACATGTCTCGATAAGGTCACCTCGAACCTCTTTGTCTGATATATCAAGTGGAACACGAAGACGGCCAAATGCACCTTGGAGGCCTCGCATACCCCATTCAGCTGTCTGCCGGTATGAAAGCAATTCACGATTGAATGCCATGCGTTCTTCTATGTCTGCTGCTGAGCCTCGTAAAGTTTGACCCTGTTTGAGAGGTGCACAGATGCGGCCATCAATGTCGTTGCTTCCCCGAGGGAAGGCAGTGTCAGCCACAATATAGTAGCCTGCAGGGGTGTGATCTCGAAGGGTTGCATAAATTTCCTTTGCCACACGAGAGTCATGCCAGCTCCCTGGTGCATTTGTCCTTGCTGCGATAATTATGCCTAAAATTCATCTTGTTAGTACAAATCTGTTTAAAGATAAATGAGACTTACCTTGTGACGAAAATGTAAGAACTGAGCTGATGAAATGCTCGGATAACCAGCCATTGAATGTAGCATTTTCGATATCAACATCCTCCGAAGTTTGCACAGGGAGTTTTAAGCCATCTATACTGCCGAAGGCCCCTTGAAGTCGTGGATGACGTGCCACCACAAGAGCACTGCATTCTTCGAACTCGTCTCCTTGCAACCAACGGATTTTGGCATCAGCCATGTTGCGCAAAGTAAGGAGGAGTATGTGCAGGCCAAATGAAAGATACCGTGAAATTGTTGTTGGAATGAGTGCGAAAATTTGTTGCAGACTAATTTGGTGCATTGTAGAGCTTAGGTAGTGTAATACAAGGCCAAGGGCACCTCCGGCATCAAGAGATCGACGTTCGACACGAGGATTAGCACACTGGCTGACATCCTCTCTAGGAATGGGTGTATGATACCAATGTTTTGCGAAGCCAGAGGTGAGTATGAAGGCGAAGGTTTCCACATCAAAGCCCATGGTTGTAATGAAAGCTCGATCATTCTGGCTTGCAAATAAAGCTTGCCATGGGGTGCTCATCCGTGGATTTGGAAGGAGCTGCGCACGGCAAAGGTATTGTCGTCGTGGTTGCCGTCTGTCGATACGTTCTTGTCGAGTCAGCTCGGTTCCCACCAGCACAGTGGCTGCAACGATGAGTGCAGATTCTTCATCGTCAATTCCTTCCATCTCTATCTCGTTTTGCAGTGCTTGATACTGATATAATATATCATCCATGATATTCCGTTGACCTATGGTTTGGTTTTTTGTATAGAATATCTTATTGTGTAATTTGGTAAACGTTTTTCAAAGTCCGGTATATGATAGTCTCCATTATTTTGCCTACGGGAAGTCATCCACTATGAAGTGGTTGGCATGATCTGACAACATCATTGTTCTGGTACCGGGCTGTGTTTTTAGAGTCTCCGTAGAATTTTAAACAATCAAATTGATGTCATTGAGATTGGGCTTGTCGGCTCACTAGTACGCCTATTGAAGTTGAAACGCAAAATATTGATCATCGCCACTCAGCCGTGACTACTAACGCCAGTCTAGTCCATGACTTTCCGTACATTCCGTCTTTGAAAAATTGTTGTTAATCAATCAGGCCTGGCCAATTAATAAAAAGCCTTCAGCTGACCTCCACGCTCTCAAAACATTGCTTTCCTAAAGTTCTTCATACCTTGCATCCCTCGCCGACCGCGCAGGTCCACCAGCACGACGTCTGGGGATCAAATACCTATGAACGGTACAACTATCATTCCTAGTCAGAATGCAATAGGTTCGCGGCCAGCCAAACCTCCTCCAACGGGTCTCGCTCCTTCTGCACCTTCCGTCGCGCCTCCGCTTCTTCCTAATCATCCGAATTCACCCACTCCAAATCGAACACTTCCACCTCATTCCACTAACACTGTCGTTAATGGGACTTATACACACAGTCAGAAAGGAAAGAAAAAGAACGATACGCCTGTCGATCCTGCTGCCATGTACGAGTCTTTGAAGAGCAGGATCGCAGCTCTGGAAGAGGAGGAGGTACTCGAGGAAGAGGAGGAGAAGATATTTGGTGCGTGTGCTCAGCCTCTCAATTTCATACACCACTCATGCATTCATCAGCTGAGGAGGCTGTAAAGTCGGTGAAAGGCATGGAGGAGAATGCAGTTCATGCCAAGTACATTGAGCTCGTGCGTTGTCATTCGCATGTCCGATATATACACTTCTGAATCACGGAACTGCAGTTCGCAGAACTAAAGCGGTTGGAACGCGACCATGCAAAGGAAAAACAGAAATTGGTCAAGGACAAGGATGCTGGTACGTACGATTGACCCACTTCGTTCTAAAATACTCATACTCCACTGTATTCATCAAGCAAAAGGTCAATTGACGAAGGCTAACCAGACTAAAGTCAAAATGGAGAATCTGGCACGCGAGCTCCAAAAGGTCAGCGGACTCATGACCTGTTTCTATTTGCCTAACCAACTTTCGTGCAGGACAACAAGAGACTACGGGTACGCATTACTGCGCAACGAGGTTCATCCACTATGCTTACACCGGCCTAGGAGGACAGTAAACGTCTAGCACAATGCATAGAAGAGGCACAAGAAGAGGTACGTGACACTTCTTCCGCTAGTAGCTTGACCAACACTGTCTTCAGATCATGCAAATGAAATCCGACATGGCAAAACGAGTGGACAAAGCCAAAACGCAAGATGTCAAATACCGCGAAATGCCTGACATTGTCGTGAAAGTGGTCTGCCGCTATCGAGCCGAGCTCTTCTTCAAAATCTCACGCAAGACCAAGTTTTCCCGACTATTCAATGCGTGGACAGACAGAATGGAGGCAACAGGTGGGAAGAAGGACGAGGGGAAAACATCGGTGAGCGGAAAGCAGATGAATGGCACTGCCAAGTCGGAAGCCGCCAGCACACACACTGTCAGCTCCAATGCGACATCCTCCATGCAATTCATTTTCTCCCATAATGGTCGGACAATAGATGCAGACCAGACACCGGAAGAGCAAGGAGTAGAAGACGGAGACGAGATTCTTGCCGTAGAGCTCATGGACCTTACCGAAGGACCTGGGCTGGATGATTGGGTGAGTAATGACACGACACGTGTTGGAAACTGAGGGCAAGATACATACCATACAGGATGACCTTCCAGAGTCTCGTCGTCAGCGGCTCAGGAAGAACTGGACGGATGATCCACAAGAGTGGGTTTCCCTTACTCTCTTGATTCGCATAACTAACACTATGATTAGCGCTCGGCGGTCATTGGACGATATCTTCGATGGCGTGTGCGTACCCCGTTATTAAGGATGCTTGCCCACTGAAAGTTGTGACATTAGCGTACGAGAACGACTGAAGGAAGTCCTCCGACAGTATGAGCTTCGTGAACGACATTTTGAATGCGTCATCCGTTCAAAAGAGCTAGAAGTTCTCCTGTCTCGCGCTCGAGCAGCCGAGCAGAAGCAACTGGCTGAAGGGGAGAAATCTCGTGCCGACAGAGTGGACGACGAGGTAATTCAAATTCCATTCATATTTACAGCACATCCCTTCAACTTTTCGTAACATCACTCCAGAATCAGAATCTCCGAAAGGAATTGGAAGATGCGCAGAACGGACAAACAATGTTGATCGATAAGCTCATTACCTGCTGCAAGGAGGTGTGTGCATCTATGCCATGCAGCAGTGAGTCTTCGATTTGACGTACTGATACAGCCAAATGCCGAGCGGACCCAACGCTTATTCGCTTCTCTTCGAGATGAGTTGGAAAAGCGGGGAGCGAAACTTGCAGATGGCGGCCCTGTAGGAGGTTGAACGTCATTATATTTATTGTTGTTCAGCTTGTTTTCTGGGGAAAGCGAATCACTACTGGTATGAAATGACCGGTGTACAAGTAAGCTGTATGGATTGAAAAACCGAAAGAGGATGTCCATGTACCGATGCGAAGGAGTAGTCATACAGAAAAAGTCCGTGGCATCCCATTCCATCTTGAGCAGAGGTCCATGAAGATATACTTTATCGACTACAGAAGGGTATCGAGCTCCTCGGGGTTCTCAACGTAACCTGACCTGGTGAAGGTCTTGCCCTTCACAAACTCCAAGCCCTCGCCAGCATAGCTGACACGCGGAGAGAGCTCAATCTCCACACCATCCTTGACTTGGGCACCAGCCCTCTCCAGGAACCGTTTATGCTGCGCAAGCAGGTCGCGGCGGCTAGTCTCTGGGTCATCTGCACCAGTTCCAGGAGCATTTTTGAGCGGACTGAACTCCTCATTGCGTGCAACTTCCAAGACCGCAAAGCGCTTTGTGAAAGGGAAGACGTCAAACACAAACAGCTCGAGTTTCATGCCATTAGGTTTGCTCGGCTTGACTACTTCCCCAGTCTTCAAATCAATAGTGGGAATTTTCTTGTGAGCGATGTGGAATGCAAGGTCATCTTCGAATGATTCGACAGACTTGAGATAGCTCGTCGTGTAGAAGTGGTTGGCAATGTTGGCGGCATTGAAGGCTAGCTCTCCTGTTTTGGAGTTACGAAGTTCGGCCTGTTCCTTGGAGATCTCTGAGTACTCGACAACGCTGAACTTTTCTCCCCTACGAGCGACAACACCAACTGACTCCGAAGGAGAGGCTTTTGGAACTACTTTGGCAGCACAGTCAGCCTGCTTAGATATGCAGTAGCCGAGGAAAACGGGGTCGGCTACTTTGACAAGACAGTTGTCGACGCAGTATGCATGAACGTAGAGGACTCCGCGATCAGTCAAGTCGGAAAGAACCGTTGATTTGTGAGACTCGGATAGAGGTGCACGTGTAGCAGCATACAGCCCGCCGTTGCCGTCAGGGGCGACCGCAACACGTGATGTGCTCTCGAGCATGATCTTGCCTTCTGCAGTCAAGCACGGGAGAGTGCCTGAATACGCCGGTCAACATAAATGAGATACAAGAATAAATATCGTTACCTTGTTCGAAGAAGACGATGTTCTTTGAACTCAATCCGAAGAAATTGTTCTTCGCGAAGAAAGCCTCCGTCTCACGACGTGTAGGACCGCTGGTCATGACATACCACGGCACGACGACTGAACCCGCAGGTTTGTTGCATTCCGTCTCGGCAACGACTTGCAGGCGAGCGATACGCTCAGCCTGGTACTGGAAGAGGCTTTTGTGTGATGGCAAACCGATGTCATAACAACCCTTGGGCGCTGAACTGCCCAGACGGGTACCTTGACCGCCCGCCATAAGGAGGACGCCTACCTCCCCACGGGCAATGGCCTGGAGGCCCTCACTACGCCATCTCTTCTCGCTCGCAGGATCATTAACGACGGACTCACACGCCCCAACAGGAAGTGGTTCAATAGGCTCGGGGTCAGCAGCTTCCTTCTCAGAGGCGATAGCTTTTTTGTAGATCCTGTTTACGCGATTGATGTCAAGATTTTCGAGTTGGCGGGAGAGGGATTTGCGTTCTGATTCTTCAAGGGTTGACCAGAAAGTGAATACGTGATCATGGCCAGCAGCCTGATATCTGTCGCGGATAGTATCAACGGCCATTCTGACCTAGGCAACTAATGAAACTGTTTGAGAAGAAGGATCAGAAGAGAGAAGGACGTGCCAGTTGGGCTGGAATGAGATGGGCAGGAAGACTTGCTATTTATTACGGATGAGTAGCAATTCCGGTACTAGCCGTTCACCGTGAAACTACCTTTGCGGTTGTCCAGCCCACAGCCTTTGTTTGCAACATAGCCCAGGGCTTGTGAAAACCCTTTTCCTTCCCCTACTAAGTTAAGTATCATGATGGCGATCAGCGCTTCACTCTTTGACGTCGAGCTCATCTTCTCGCATTGCAGGTGATTTCATTCTTCCATATCCGATGTAC
This sequence comes from Suillus occidentalis, assembly GCA_016628085.1. Lineage (NCBI taxonomy): Eukaryota > Fungi > Basidiomycota > Agaricomycetes > Boletales > Suillaceae > Suillus > Suillus occidentalis. Next base: position 86,223 of record JABBWB010000047.1, read on the forward strand.
TTAATATGATGACGCATAGTAGTATTAAGTATAGGCGCGCGCACCCACCGTCTATGTTTGTTCAAGTCTATTGTAAGTATAGAACAAAATTAGCTAAAGCGCTACTGAGATCTAGGCATGATTGCGTGAGTGGACTTTGAACCATTGTCCGGCCGCGTCAACGATTCAGGATGCACGAGAGTGATTGCGGTACATGATCATCGCGTATCATTGACAAGCAATTTCTAAATTTCGCGTTGATTCGGAGGTGTCTGAATCGACTTCAGGTGCACGTAAAGGGAGTCCGAACTATAACTTCTCTGAAACAAGTTCAAGTATGTAATTTTTTTAATGTGAGTGCCTTCTCGCGAATAGCGAATATATATCACCCTTGTTCACTTCAGACTTGAATCGTGTTGACCAACGTCCATATACGAGTTTTTTGAACGTATGACAACATGAATCACTGTGACTCCACGACCGCGCCAGCGTATGCGAATGCGAATGAAATTTTCAAGTTTGATCCACTTTGTCGATCTTCCTACAGTGCAACCGATTTCACTCGGATCACAAGCGAACTACCGATGCGTAATTGAACCACTAGTGTAAGTAATTCTTCATATAAAAGACGGGCCTCATGTAGCACCCACGTTTATTCCTCACCCTAGCTGCGAGGCCAACATGCCCTTACTCAATCACTTGCTTAGTCTTGCTGTGCTCGGGGTTTCCGCAATTCCATCCGTACTGTCCTTTCAGCCGGGCTTTAGCTATGGTTCCCAAAAGGTGCGGGGTGTCAATCTTGGCGGTTGGCTTGTACTAGAGGTGAGGAACGCGTACATATTGTGATATCCTCCTTTAATTTGTGTCCAGCCTTGGATCACCCCAAGCATATTCGAGAACACTGGCAACGATGATATCGTCGATGAGTGGACCTTCGGCGAGTACCAGGACTACGATACCGCGAAGGCGGTTTTACAAGACCATTGGAACTCTTGGATTACCGAAGATGACTTCGCTGCCATTGCAGCAGCAGGGTATAGTCGAATCAATACTCATCGAATTCCCTCTAAAATATTCTACAGCTTGAACCATGTCCGTCTCCCCGTCGGTTACTGGGCATTTGCAGTCGGCTCAGGAGAGCCATACATAACCGGACAGCTAGACTACGTGAAGAAGGCCATTACCTGGGCGTCGGACTATGATCTCAAGCTCATCATCGACCTGCATGGTGCTCCTGGCAGTCAGAATGGGTGAATCCAACAGCAACACTATCTCGCCATCCCGTGTCGTGCTAATATATCCTCTCACAGTTTTGATAATTCTGGTCAAAGAATGTCGTATCCGACATGGCACTCTAACCAGACCAACGTTGATAGGACAAATGAAATTCATCAAGACTATTATTTCTATGGTCGATTCGGAGTATGAAACAGTACCTATCATTGCACCATTGAATGAGTAAGTTCCCTTCTATCCTAATTTATACAGCTGTTTTAATGAGTTATAGACCGGCTGGATTTGATGGTGATGACGTGCTTACAGTTGTGAAGCAATATTGGAAAGATTCGTATGGGAACATCAGGCAAGGACCTCGTCTTCGTCCTAATTTTGACTACTAAAATCCGGATTTTATAGATATCCTTACGATTCATCCACAGAAAGTAATACTGTCGAGCTCATTCATGACGCGTTCCAAAGTCTCAGTTATTGGGATGGATTTATGGTCGACGGATACGACGGCGTCGCAATGGACACTCACATCTACCAAATGTTTTCAGACAAGGTATGCACCCTTCCTTCTGACGCAATAACGTATTAACAACGTGAATAGCAAGTTGCCTATAACTATTCCCAACACATTAAGGAGGCATGCAGTCATGGGTCTAGCCTCGCCGACTTTGACTTGTGGATAATTGTTGGTGAATGGACTCCTGCATCGACAGACTGCGCGAAATGGTTGAATGGTCGCGGCACCGGAGCGCGCTATGACGGAAGTATGTCAGGTACAACCGCCGTCGGCAGCTGTACTGGCAAAACAGGCAACGCAACGTCATTTAGCTCGGATTACAAGCAATTCATGCGCCAGTACTGGGAGGCTCAGATAATTTCCTACGAGAAGGGTAGTGGATGGATTCAATGGACCTGGAAGGCTGAGAATGCGGATGATTGGAGTTACCAGGCTGGGTTGAAGTATGGATGGATACCACAAGACCCAACTGACTTGGAATACCCGAACATTTGCGATTGAAGAAGGTTTCAGACAATTTATTAGCATTACAACGGATTCATGATATCGTATCTTACAACCAGCATATACCCATAGTTTAATTGATCTTTCTCCATGACAATTTGTGATGAACGGTCTCGTGACCAGCGTAACGTTTCAGGAAGCTTCGCCGCAAGCGCTTGCCCATGGAACCCACTGATGTAATAAGCTTGCTAGGCTAATTGACCCATACTAAGTGAGGAGCACAACTCCGCACTCCAAACTTCCGTCCAGTAACTGAACAGTCCATTCTTGGTTCACTCCGCGTAGAAGACTTGGATCACACTCTACATCCATCATACTAATGATCATGCGTACAGACCACGGCCGCCGCGTGGTGAAAGAGTGGCGTGCCTTTGAGTCCGCGGCGCCAGCATATTCAAGGTCACCTTGACTCGGTACTTTGGAATTGACTGGGTTACTCAAGCTCAAGCAAACCTCAGGATGCTTTTCTGCCAGATTCCAGTGCGCGACAAATTGGCAATCAGAGTCCGTCACTGGTATGTTATAAGTATGCTATGAGTGTCCCTATCAAGTTGCCCAGCAGGGAAGTAGCCTGCCTGCAATTGTATTCTTATCCTGGGACGATCCAGCCCGTTCATGATGCATGATGATCCTCACGTGAAGCGCAATCCCCGTGCCATTCTATGGACGCATTCCCCATTCGATCACAATACCTTGCTTCTGATAGGCCTGGGCGTTCTGTACCCTGTGCTCCGGCCTGGGGATCTAAATCTGTATCATTGGAACGGCAACTGCAGTGGAGCCTCAGCCTGCGCGCGTACCGACATGGTACTGAACACGTGCGGAGGGGTGGGAGCAGATTAACAGCCCTCTCTGGTTCTTGCCAGCTCTAATGCCCGAGGTTGATGGAGCAGCCATAAAAACCCGGGCCTAGTTCGATGGATTGATGTCTATTAATTTTCCAATGCACTCTGCGTTTTTGGCCCTCGTCGGGCTGTCTTTCTTCCGCTCAGTATCATCTCAATTTTCTCCTGGCTTCCCTTATGGCTCTGAGAAGGTGCGAGGTGTCAATCTTGGAGGTTGGCTCGTACTCGAGGTACGTGCAATCACTACGTATTTCGGTCGAGGGTCTTAGCTGGTTATCTTACTTGGACATGTAGCCATGGATTACCCCCAGCATATTCGACAACACTGGAAATCCTAATATTGTCGATGAATGGACATTTGGACAATACTATGACCGTGCCACTGCAACAAACGTACTACAGAACCACTGGAACACCTGGATTACACAGAATGATTTTGCAAATATTGCTGCTGCCGGGTACGTGCTTAGCCTCGCAAGCACATACATCATAATTGACTCGTGTCGGCATACTGCAGATTGAACCATGTGAGATTGCCAATCGGGTATTGGGCCTTTGAAGTTGGCTCTGGTGAGCCATACATACAAGGCCAGCTGCCTTACCTTCAGAACGCTGTACAATGGGCTAGCCAATACGGACTCAAGTTGATCGTTGATCTTCATGGGGCTCCCGGAAGTCAAAACGGGCGCGTACTTATTGTGTCCTGGTGTCTCCTGACAGCTCATGCAAATTTGTAGGTACGACAATTCTGGACAGAGAATGTCATACCCTACATGGCAGTCAAACCAAACGAATATTGACCGGACGGACGCGATCATCAAACAGATTGCTTCCATGTTTGCTGGTCAGGCCGATGTTGTTCCTATTATCGCGCCCTTGAACGAGTGAGTGTACCTAAGAGAGCATTCTTGAACGAATGTGAAGTGCTTTTTTCAGGCCAGCTGGGTATTACGGATCATCTGTTCTGACACCTTTGAGGCAATATTACTACGATTCCTATGGAAACATCAGGTAGAGATACTAACTCATTCTCTGCTCATAGAAGCGTGCTGATGCGTTGCAGGTATCCGTACGGCACATCAACGCAGAGCAATATTGTCGTTCTACTTCATGATGCTTTCCAACCTCTGAGTTATTGGAGCGGATTCGAGACCCCACCCAACTTCCAGGGCGTGGCGATGGATACGCACATTTACCAGGTGTTTTCCAACGCGGTATGTCCCCAACATAGAGAACGCCTTTCAAGTTTTATGACCTGTCCCGTATAATTTGCAGGATGTCCAAATGTCTTGGCAGAGCCATATCAATACTGCATGCGGTACTCAATCCACTCTTTCCAGTTTCGACCTTTGGCTCATGGTTGGTGAATGGTCACCTGCCATTACCGACTGCGCCACCTACCTCAACGGCAGGGGCAACGGGGCCCGTTACGATGGTTCCTATCCCGGTTCCACTTACGTCGGAAGTTGCACTGGGCTTACCGGGAGCGCATCTACTTTCAGCTCGAGCTATAAGACTTTCCTTCGTCAGTTCTGGGAAGCGCAAGTTATTTCCTACGAGAAATCAAACGGTTGGTTGATGTGGACGTGGAAGACAGAGAGTGCAGACGAATGGTCATACCTGGCTGGATTACAAAACGGCTGGATACCCTGGTCTCCTACTAACCTCCAATACCCCACTATTTGCGGGTAGACGCATCTTCTCACTTTAGTAGAATTCTCTCGCTCTTTTTCAATATGTTATTGCTCTAGCATGATTGCTCAAATATCGTATCTATACCCAGTTTTCGAAGGATCGAACACTCTGACACAAAGTCGGTTTGCCATATGTAAGGACGAAACGTTTGGTCGATTCCGCGGAAGCATTTCACTCCCATGAATGAACTCCACCTGTGATATGTAAGGACGAAACGTTTGGTCGATTCCGCGGAAGCATTTCACTCCCATGAATGAACTCCACCTGTGCTCCGCCCCACCGCTCTCCCGGCCGTTGATCAGGATGTGCGCAAGCTTAGAAGCCAGCTGTGTTTCATGATACATTACTGGCCATCAATTCATCAGGTCTCCATATGCACGAAAAGACCGAACAATCGATTGACTCGACTGTACATGATAGACTGTCACTGGCAAATGTATAGTCGCTGCTGGAGGCCTGTGTGCGGCGATAGAGTCAACTCGGTTAGTTCGAGGTAATTACACTATGCAATGATTTGTGAGTGAGCCGGTACAGTCATGCAGAGGTGAATAAGTCATCGATTTCAGTATGATACCGAGTTGTCGACTAAGCTGCTGCATGCGAAGTTGTCATCATGAGCGCAAGTGATCATGCCATGGCTAGAATTGTTTGTTGACACCGCCTTGCTTGAAAATGCCTCGTCTTAACCTCGTCAGGGCACACCTCGTATGTATGTACAATGAACCGGTTCGTTGCAATGGACGTTAGCTTAAATTAAGTCCTGAAAATATGCGATGATCTAAGCATTCAAACCTTCATGCACCTGCAACACCATATTTCTTAAGCGTTGCCTTCCAATCTCCTACATCCCCGCGCCCCATCGTCAAAATCGTGGCCTTATTTCCAGACGAAGGCGCGAATAGTCTTGTAGCGACGCGGCGCACGCAGTCAGGAGTCACCTTGTCTATGGCCGCAGTCATATCAGTGACAGGAATCTTCCGACCGTGTACAAGTAACTACGTTGAAAGTGAGCATGCGTGCATAATTATGATAAAAGTTCGTCGTACCTGTCGGCCAAGATCCTCTACCTCCACCGCCCGACTCTCGAGAGCCATCATCAAACTCGATTTGAGCTGGTTCTTGGCACGCTCAAGCTCAACTTTCGGAACAGATTGGTATATAAGCAAGCTAAGCTGATTGGCTAGGTGGGGCAGCATTTGTGCAGGTGTGTTGCCTCTCTGGCCGGGAGCATTGGGGACGAATGAAGCAAAAACGCCAAAAAGTGAGGAATCTGTGTAAATGTGATGGAAGGAAGCACAGTGGTCGATTTGGGTGTAGTGATTCAGGATGTGTGTGTAAAGTCGGGAGTACATGCCCTTGCCAGGACCACCTGCAAGAAGTTAAATAAAGCGTGTGACGCAAGAAAGTGATTGCCCACCAGCTGAGAAGCTTCCACCACCTCCAAGGAGGACTTGCATAGTGGCGAGGGTATATATATCGTCGTCATGAATACCTACACCTTCAAATGCCAGGTAGAGTTGATCGAATTCTGTCGTACTTGGGATGTGATGGATGCCACCAACGTAATTAGAGTGAGGGTTCAGTGGAGAAAGCGGTGGCTCGGTCGAAAGAGACGTAGGGTACAGATATGTTGATGCAGCGCGAGTTAATGACTTGTAGAGCGAGGGTGAGGACGAGGGAAGTAAGTGGGGTGGTAGATTTTGCGTAGCCGACGGCTGAAGTGATGAAACTGATGGCATTGGCGCAGATTTGAGAGATGAGAAATATTTATCAGCCAACTCCACTAGCCGTTCGTGATGCATCCCAGCACCAGCAATCACCATCCTCTCCGGGCGATACCAGTTTGTAATGCAGTCCCGAAGTAGGTCTCCAGTAATCGCGTCTATTCGCTCTTCCGGACATAACAAGGGATTCCCAAGTGTTTTCCTGCCATATGCAACCTCGTGTAAAACCTCTGGCAGAATCATCTCGGGCTTCTGACTGATTTCTCGGATCTCATAACGAGCGGCATCTCTCTGGGCATCGAGTTCATCGGGTAGAAATGCGGAATTCAAGATGGTGTCTGATATAAGCGAAAGCGCAAGAGGGGTAGCTTGGTCGAAGTTGGACGATTGGTACATGATGGATTCGCGTGACGAAGAGCACATGATTTGTCCACCTAGCTTGTCCATTGCGGTCGCCATATCTTCCGTGGAGCGAGAGCCGGTAGTCTGAGCAATGGAGAACTGTTAACACTGGTACAAATACTACCTGAGGCTACGCACCTTGAAGGCCATCCTGTCCAGAAAATGGCTTACACCCGAGGTCGATGGGTCTTCATACCTGGATCCCGCATCTACATAGAGTCCGACGGATGAAAAATGACCGGGAGTCGACTCAGTAGCAACTCTGATCTTGTTGGGCAAAGTAGTGATCTGCAATGGAGGGTGTACTGCTTGCGAAAATTGACGCTGGCTGCGACGGACGAACGACGCTGTTGCCCTCCGCATGATGAGTAAAGTCAAGGGTTGAAAAACGCCGAACGTCAATATTTATTAAGGTGGGAGCATAATTACGTAAGATTACAAGCAAAAAACAGACCCCACCGTGGTTCGAACACGGGACCGCACGATCTGCAATCGTATGCTCTACCACTGAGCTATGGAGTCCTGTGTCATGACGCAGAATTTCATCAATTAAGTATAGCATGGATAGCCACGCGTTGAATAGTGTATAAGTCCGAGTAAAAATGAGTCTATTCAACGACATCGCCTACACTCCATTTGGCAAACTCCAGGACTTCAATACCTCCTTCGCCATCTTGGACAAGACCTTGTCGTTTACTCCAGTTTTCTATGGCCATCCGCACTGGCTCATTTGCACCCTCCCCTCCGAGCATCATGAATGGTTGGTTGTACAGTGCCGTCTCATCACCGTCAGATGACTTGATTGAGCAAGTGTCAAAGCCAGCGATTTGCCGTGCAAGTGCACGCTCAAGCCGCTCGAGATCTTTGACGAAAGTCTCGCTCTCAAAGCGGCGTGCAAGCTCCGGAGATTGAAGAGCGAGCACAGCCAAAGACCCGATGCGACCCTGAGGAGCGGAGCCCACAGATCCGTGTAGATAGGACGCGAGACGCAGACCAATATTAGGAGGCTGTCCCAAAAACGGGTTTTGCACAACCGTCGCAGCTCTCTTCAGGGAAATCTTCTCGCCCACTTTGGCAATGAGCTCTCTGATAGAGCTTGACACTGTAGATGACGAATGAGATGAAGGGTTGTTTTGAGATAATAGGGGAGCATCGTTCAGAGTGTCTAGTGAACAAGATCTGATGATAGTCGAAGAGTCAGTTGGTTCCGTGATGAATGCAGCGGTATGAGCTATATCTGCCGCTAATTGACCGAACAGGGTATTTCTTCCAACAAAATCTGTTTCGCAGTTCAATTCAACCATGGCCGCCCGTATGCCTCCGCCCCCCAAGGCTGTTTTCCCCCTGCTGCCTCCAGAAAGTATACAGACACTAACAAGCCCTTCCCGAGTCTCCCGAGACTGGACGTTCGCGGCTTTTTTTAAGCCCGACGCCGCGAGATCATTTTTCACCCATTCGAGGGCTTGTTGTATGTCGTTATTAGTTTGACTGAGGGCTTCTCGTGCTTTTGAGATTGAGACCTCCGTTAGTTTACGTAGCTGCGCGACATGCTGCAGGGAGGGCTTGGATGGAGCTGTGGAATAGCACGACTGGCTAACGCGCGAGAGCCTCGTCGCATGAAACGGCCCCGACGAACGAAGAAATTGAGCTATCATCGTGAAAAAATATCGATAGAACGAAAAGGAATCTATGCAAAATTTTGTGCGACGGGCGACTAGGAACGATCACGTGACACCAAGAATACTTGTTTTGGGATAATTGCCGCTCAGTGCTACCCATTTTCCTGTCGCCCGTCATGGATTTTCAGTTCAAAGTCCCCGAGACGATCCCCCAGGATATACTACTCATTCAAGACATTGTTGGGGTTATAACTCCGCTAAAAGCAGACGTGTGGCAGGATGTCCATAAGTCCGCAGATTCGAGCGATGATTCGATCGCAAGCTCATCCAGCGAGATTGGCAGTGAGGACGAGGTTGAAGCCGATTTAATGGTTCCAGAGGAGGAATCTTCCAATCTTACACCTGTTTTGTGAGTCTCTTGACGCTATCGGTCAGCTGATATCTTGAGACTATTGCTAGGCCAGGATCACCAGAGTCTGATTCAAGCTCAGGCTCAAGTTCCTCGGACTCAGAATCTGAGTCAGACGAGGATGAAACTGCTGATACAGCAGGCGAAAAAAATGCGCTGAACCCTCGAAAACCACAGATTGATGTGGACGATGACGAGGAGTCGGGCGCTACAACTGTTGCATCATATGTACAGACCAAAAATGAGATTGTTGACACAGATATCGTTGTCCCATCTGTATTAGAAGTCGGACTCGAAGAAGTATTGGAAAAAGTTGGCGAGGTGATGAACATTATTGGGAACGTAGTAATTGTCAAAGGCCTTCCTGCTGACTCCTCCAGAGCTGTGTCTGAAAGGGCATTAGATGTCGAGACATTACTTGTTTTCGACGATCGAAAAGTTCTCGGACATGTGCGTATTTTGTATTTTCAGGACACCTCTTCTGACCCTATGCAGGTATATGAAACGTTCGGACCCACTTCCCAACCCTTGTATCAAATAAAATTCAACCAGAGCTACCCACTGGATACTGAGAAGATTCGCATCGCTCGCGAAGTTTACCATATACCGCAACGAAGTAATTTCGTTTTCATGGAATACCTTAAAAAGCTTCGCGGTAGCGACGCAAGTAACATTCATGATGAGGAGCCTGGTGAAGATGAAATGGAGTTCTCGGATGACGAACAAGAAGCTGCGTTCAAGCAGGCACGGAAGAAAAAGTGTGTGCATGCATCCAAATTTATTCCCATTCTTATTCGTTCTCGACAGACGTGGCATGTCTGTGTCATCCTCTCGACGGACAACACCTGCGCCATCGCAATCTCACTACAACGATGATATTGATAAAATTTTCTATGGGGCAAACCCGTACGACGCCCATGGTCCATATGACGACGGGTACCGGGCGGCCGGGCCGTCGCGTCCAGCGCCTATCCCATACGACGACCCGTATGCCGACGAAGTCAAAGTGGACATTGTGAAGTATGAAGAAGACTTGAACAGCCCTTCCACTGAGGCTCGTCTGTTCGGTAGGGAACCTGAGAAAAATGTTGGAGACCACAGAGGACGGGGCCGGGGGCGTGGTAGAGGTCACGACAGAGGTGGAGGGGCTCGTGATCGTGGAAGGGGGCGTGGGCGTGGGCGCCAACGCTCGTGTGGAGAATCTAGATGGTCTCAACCAAACCATACGGCTCCTTCAATGGAATCGTACAATACAAGCACCTCGATCCCCCTATCGCCCACATCAAACGAGATAGAGCGCACAATAAATCAGCCAGTTGGAATCCCTAGCTATTCTTCACAGCCTTTCTCACCTTCACCAACTTGGAATTATCAGCCAGGCGGTTTTCAAGGTCACCAATATGGACAACAGCAACAATCTATTCAGCCGCATATCAATCCTCGGTTCGCTTCCGCATTTGGATTCAATGGCCCTCCTACATGGTTTGGGAACCGAGAGGCTCAGTTTAACTCCTATCAGGTACAACAACCCTCTCAACCCTGGACGAATCAATGGTTGGTGCATGGACAGGAACATGAAAACGTGGAGAGCGATACGTACACCCCAACTTAGTAGGTTCAAGCTCTTCCCCCTGTTCGGCAGGCTTGCATATACTTGGCAATATTCTCACTGAAATTGCACCTGTGGGCTCTGTCCAAGGTTGTTCTCATGTCCTAATGTAAAGTACGATTAGGAAATAACGCAAGTCGCCTGCCGAACTCTTCCATCCTTGGCTTAAGCCATGTGCGTACTTTGTCCGTATCTCCTTCTAGCTTACAGTGCAACGTTGTGATTCTTAAAATGCATCTCACATTAGCTTAGGGAATTGATATTCTAGTCCCTATTGATGCTTTTATAAACATGACAGGCCTGTCACCATTCAAACCTTGCTCCTGCAGTTTCCCTGCGTGACATATAAATATACAGGCAGCTGCAGTCCTCTTCCTCATTGTCTAAAATGCTCGTTTCGTCACTTGTCCTGTCGTCCCTCGGGGCGTGCTACGTTAACCCGATGAAGCTCTTCCAGAGCATTGGCGGCTCAGGCTGCGGGACTTCCGGTCCCGCATCGTGCCAAAATACAGACACGCCCCCAGCTGCCAGTAGCTGCTGTTTTGAGAGTCCTGGAGTGCGTTCCTGTTCTTGTCTGAGTCGGTGATAAATTGCCTTAACCAGTTACAGGGCCTGATCATGCAGACGCAGGTCCGTTTATTGCTAGTTTGCCTTGTTTGATATGTGGAGCCAGAATGTCTTTCAGGTTTGGGACACAAATGTCGCTGGTAGTCCTGAGGACAGTTGGACCATTCACGGTGTGTAAATGGTGGCGTTGTGACTTTGTTCTGACATGAGAAATTTAGGCCTGTGGCCTGATAAGTAAGTCGCAGTGGACTAATAGGGCACAGAATCTGAATACCTCGCAGCTGCGACGGCACTTACATTGAGAACTGTGATCCCTCCCGTGATTACAAGAATATCGCCGAGGTCAGCTAGTCTTTTCGATACATAGATACCCCAGTGAACTGATTTCCCATAGCTACTTGAATCACAGGGTGCATCGTCTACATTGGAATTTATGCAACAATATTGGCTTAACAATCATGGGACTAATGAGAAATTCTGGGAGGTACGCGAGACTCGAGGGAGCTTCCGTTTCATCCGAATGCTTATTGTTGAGCATTATAGCACGAATGGGCCACACACGGCACATGCTATAGGTACAGGCTTCAGAATATTGATGCACATTCATTTTAACCGTTTTCAGTACATTAGATGTTGATTGTCTTCCCAGCGACAGCCCTACGGGCGCCGAGGTGAGTAGGTGTAATCTATGGAAGTATTTGCCCTGAGTGCTATTATTATGCAAGGCCGTGGCATTTTTTGAGACTGTGGTAAAGGTCTTCAAGACCCTGCCCACATATGACTGGCTCGCTCAAGCAGGCATCACTCCGTCATATAGCCAGACTTATTCGCTTTCGTCCTTGTTGTCAGCTCTCGAAGCTGCCTCTGGAGGAGTAGGTTTCATAGTTTGCTCAAAATACATCCTCGTAACGTCTATTTTCCAGTACACCCCAGCTCTGACCTGCTCTCGATCGCACACACTCAGCTCTATCAGCTGGTACTTCAATCTCAAGGGCTCTGTCATTGATGGCGATTTCGTCCCAATAAGTACGTTGCATTCATCAGTGGCAGACCGACTGTTAACGTCCTTCCAGACGCCCCTACGCAATCTTCTTGCCCCTCGAGTGGTATCCAGTACGTTCCCAAAGAAGGATAGTATCGATCATGGGCGAGTTCAGCGAAGGGCAAAATGGAGAAGTATGCACCGATGCCAGGCAAAATCTATAATTGTACATGGCTTCTTGATCATTTGAACTTCCATCGTCAGTGAAAGAAAGACCTAACTAGTATAACATGCCTCCACCCCTCATTCACCCTAGTCTGGAACTTGAGCTACTAGCTCAGACCTTCTTCGTTAAGCAGTTTCCAGTGAATGCAGGCGTTCCAGCTGCAATTGCGAGCGGGCTGAATGCTGCCCAACAAACGCCAGGGGTCTTCTCTATCACCAGAACAGGAGAAGAGATTTCTGTTGTTGGCATGGCTGTTGATGACGACGGCGAATGGAAATGCATCAAGATAGCAGGGCCCATGGAATTTGGTGTCGTCTCTACAACTGTTGGTGACTGAAAGGCAATCTAATCATCGCTTGCTAATAGGGTTGACTGGTGTAATTTGTAATTTCACGACGCCGCTGAGAGACGCCAATGTGCCGGTGTTTGCAGTTTCGACATGGTCAGTGTAGATATGATCCACTTCAAGTTGTGTGGTGCTTATCCCATCATAGGAATACCGATTATGTCCTGGTCCCCAAAGAGAAGGCAGACGCTGCTGTTGCAGCACTCATTGAGGATGGCTGGAGGTTCCGAGAAAATTCTGAAGCTCCGAGAAATAGTCTAGGGACACAATTGTAGGCTGAAGACGCGAAATTTGCATGAAAAGATAAATTGTGGACTGTAATAAAGATGGCAAGCTTGCATACGGCGCTCAACGAAAGGAAGGATTCTTTCTCAAGTTTTCGGTTCATGTCCGTTTCTTCTCGATCGCTTCAAGAACTTCTCTCGTAAACTTTAAGAGCTGGAGACCTGCGGCATTTGTAACAGGCAGAAGAAGTCTAGACATCTGAGACAAGCAATAGCCTAGAGTGCACACTGCTGCTAGTACTGCTTCTCGAACTGGCGACTGCTACTAGTTCAGCTAGGAGCTAGGACTTCCTATGGCAGATTCATCCGAATATTCAAGCCTAAAGTCTCGCCAGAAACGTGTCCTACCCTCCCGTTCACGTCGTGGAGGTCCAGGAATAGGAAGCTGTGATGTTGACCTCATGATACTGGACGCGCAGAGACGAAGATGTTCGTTGCACTTTTTGCTCTACCTAGTTCATTTACTGACATCCTTACCGCAGTTGAAAACGAGCCGCTCATTCCGGCAAATACGCAGTTCTTGTTGACCACAAATTCTGCCCTCGTACCCCAGCCTCAACCCTCATCCTCCTCGACTGACTTCGGACTCAATAATCATGCAAATCAACGATATTTCGACAGGCCAGATGTTATTCAAGCTTATCGAGAGCAACAAATCATACAAACACCTGAATTCACTACTTTGTCAGAGGATGCTAGCGTTGGGGGTAGATTCAGACCGAGAATTTCGGCGGAGGTGCGTTCATGTGCAAGTCTTAAACTTTGGTATAAGCTCATACCAGAAATGATCTCTACCTAGCTCCCGGAGTCGGCGGACACCTCTGATGCTGTATATGAAAAGCGCCATCGGAAGTACGAGACGTTTGAAAAGCGTCAGCGTCTCCGTGAAAAGGAGAAGCTGAAGCATGAGCAGTACAAGCTAAAGGAGAGGATAGAGCAGCTGAGGGCGATGGACGGAACTGCATTCCTCGGGTTACCTGCAGCATCTTTCCCTCTACCGTCTGATATAGTCCCGGCTGAAGATGGTCAAGACGCGACCCTTCCGGCAATTCACGTCGACGGCACCACCATGTGTAACGAGGGAGAGAGGCGACGGCAGGAGATGCTTGAGGTAGCTTCCATCTTGGAAGATAGGTATCGGACCCTGTTACCGTCGGACAAGAAGAGTTATTTCGATCAGAAGAAAGCGAGCAGGCAGAGTAGTGTCAATATCCCTCCTTCCTCCGACATCCGCCCGCAAGACGAGTCGGTCGTTAATGGCCGAGCCTCCGCCGCCATTTTACCGACCAAAGCCAGCACCTCGCTGGTCTTGAAAATCAAGATGCCAAAACAGTCAAGTTTTTCCCCATCAGTATCCAGCACCCCAGCACCTAAACCCACAGCTTATTTATTATCTTCTTCACCATCCAAGTTTAAATCGGTATCCAGAGCGTCTCCAGCAAAACCAATTTCCAGAGCGTCTTCTGATACAGAATCGATCGAATCCGAACGCCCGCGCAAACGCGCAAGACCTTCGCACCTCGATGAGGCATATTCTCCACATTCTACTCCAGAACATCATGCACCACGGCTTGCCCACCCCGCCCCAGCGCTGAAACCAGAACCATGCGTTCTCATGCAGGCTGCTATCCGCGCCTCATCTGCGCCAACGGCTCGTAAAACACATAGGCATGTAACTGCGTTCGGCGCAAAAGTACCACAAGAGATTGAGGAACTTAGGGACTTCGAACTTCCTGATTGGATAATCCCTGCCCAACTCGAGTATACGGATTCGGTGGGCCACACGCCAGAACCACTCATCATGGCGGAAGAGCGACCCGAGATGAATGGTGCTGCGCCTATTTGACCCTTAGCACTCTTTAATCATACCCTCATGCACTTTGATGATATATACTTCGACTTTTTGTGGTGTAACTTATGGCTAATTTTGTCTCTGGGCATGTATTTAGTAGCGATCATATTTTTCTCGCTTCGATGGAACAAATTCATTATGGACAAACGGTTGATTAGGGTCGCGACGAAGTTGCAGAGACTGCCAGGTTCTGGTTACGTTTTGCCTTGAACACAGTAAAGCCTCACATACCTGAGGCGGAACTGAGTTCTGCTTGATGTATGACCTCTATGGCGGCGCGCCTGGGCTTCAATCCGACTTCTCTCCTACGACCCAAAATCAACTTCGCGTAATTTACTGACCCTTGCGTCAGTGCCGTGGATTCAATGTCTCCCGAAAGATATCGTGAATAATCGCCGGCGCGTTCTTTCAAGAGTTGCACCCGAGAGTCAATGCGTGACTGGGCAATGGATGGCCGAGCGACGTAGGGAATGAGGGCTGGTGAACTGAACAGCTGTGACAAGTCAGTGTTGTTGAAGCTAACATGCAATACTGGAGGAGCGGATGTATCTGCTTCATCAAGATCCTCAACGGGAGATGTAGGCTCGACAACACGACTTGGCTTGGGAGCCTTTGGACCTTCTCTCTGATGGTCTGTGCGCATTTCTGCTGGTGCTGACCTAGTCTCCGCAGGAAGAGCCCGTCGCAGACGAGGGTGAGCGGTAGTCTGCGGGTTCGAGGATTCATAATTTGAGGGTCTCTCCTGCGGACGAGTGTGAGCGGCAGTCTGTGGGTTCGAGGATGCATCATCGGAAGGTCTCTCCTCAACTTTCGGGAGTCTTTGAGACCTTCTAGATAGCAGAGAACGTGTAGGAGGCGGAGTTGGCTTCGGCGTATTTGCAGCTTTGGCCTCGATGTCTTTTGGCGCAGCTTCAGCCAGCTGCCTCTTCTGCCTCTGTGCAATACGTGCAGCAAACAGTGAAGTGGTGGATGATGGAACGATAGAGGCTTAAATCACTGTTTAAGGACGGATATCGTGGACCAAGTAAGGTTACGCACGAATTTCTATGTCTCCCAATGAACTAAGTCTCGGGGCACTCCGACGCGTTTGTTCAGTCGAAGCTGCTGGAACCTTTACATCTGAAATAAAAGATGCAAATGGACTATTCGTGGAGTATGACCGGGCTCCTTGCTTGTAGAATCGTCCTGGATTACAGAGGCCAGCAAGAGCCCTTGAATGCTGCATGATGAAAGAGCAAAAGCAGTGAAACTGCAAATGCACATATGGTAAATTTCCTTTCTCGGAATCCTAGAACGGCTGCGCACAGTCTTTGGTCAGTGCCACGGGCAGTAGCCCACACTCCATCTTACCTGGATCTCGTTCGACCTCACACTAAGATATGCACCCCATACTGGGGCGCATTGCCATCGGCTTCGTGCTATTTCTTATCCTTTTTCCTACCTTAACTTGCCAATTCTACATCATATGGCCATGGTATGGGCGTGAGCTGTCCGTAGAGCTCATAACACTTCTCTTGCCATTCAAGTGAGCTTCATTAATCCGGATATGTTTTGAAATTTATGCTTTCATAGTGTTCTTGCTGTCTCGCTAATATGGAACTACTACCTGTGCATAGTTACTGATCCTGGGGAGGTTCCAGTTGACTGGGTACGCCCAAGGCTCAGCCGTAGTCATTCTGATTGATGACACTAACCCCCAGAAACCGGACACGCAATCAAGCGAAGGGTACGAGGTTAAAAGGTTGACAGGCTGTCCTCGCTTTTGTCGTACCTGCGAAAAGTTTAAGCCCCCAAGGTCCCATCATTGCAAACAATGCAACCGGTGAGTAGGAGCTATTAGTAACTTAATGCAATTCTGACTGATCAATAGATGCGTGCTGAGAATGGGTAAGCGCTTCTGGGAATCCTCTTCTTCATATTCTGACTGTGACAGACCACCATTGTCCTTGGACAAATAACTGCATCGGTCATTTCAACTATGGACACTTTATTCGGTTTTTGTTTTACGTGGACATCACTTGTTCGTATCACCTCGCTATGGTCTCATACCGAGTCATGGCCGCATCTGGGAGACGGTACTATGTGAGTTGTTTCCCCATTATTGACCTGTAACTGAGCATAGAGCAACTCAACTCAGGATGAGCCAACGGGTGCCGAACTTATCTTCATCATATTGAACTACGTTTTCGCCGTCCCCGTGCTCCTCGTAGTTGGAGCTTTCAGGTATTGCGTGCTACTTGACATGCAAAATTATGGTTTGCTCACTGTGACTATACAGTCTTTATCATTTCCATAGTCTGTTGGGCAATACCACAACTATTGAAGGCTGGGAAAAAGATAAAGCTGCAATGCTACGACGACATGGTAAAATTGAAGAGGTAAACCTTTCCTCTAAGTTAGTTATAGCGAATTAACTGAGTTTGTCGGCCACAGGTCAAGTTCCCATATGCAAGTATCTGATTCATATCAACAAACACACTACTGATGTAACGCAGAACCTCGGCGTTAGGCGTAATATTAGCTCAATTCTTGGAAACAATCCACTTTTGTGGTGTTGTCCGACTGTCCCTCCTGGAACTGGACTCAAATACCAGCTTTCAGTTGCTGATGGTGAGTGGAATGATCAGGCTGCAGCACAGAGTCGTCGAAGGAGAGTGGACGATTTGGAACCTTGACTGCTACGCTTGGTAGCTGTCATTTTCCTCTTTTGTCCTCGTTCTGTCGTGTCAGTATGCTCATTGCAGCTGCGTCATCATGCTTGATATAGCCCATCACTAACCGATCTATTGATGTAGAAAATCATAATTGGCCGCCTCGGGACCCGACTGTGGCTAACCAGCTACCCTTCAAGCTCCCTGACAGTCCATGGACATACGAGAATGGGGATGTCAACCCCAATCTACGTCCATCAAACGGTCAACTACGTGGTGTCAATGGTAACCGACATAAATCCTCGCAAAATCCTGTCTCTGTTTTACCGCCTTACCATCCAGATTACGATGATCCTGGCGTTGATGCCCATCCTGGACGACCATATTCTCCTGACAGTGATTCAGATTACTCGGAAGAGGGATACTCCGGAGCAGTCAGGGTGCGTCGGGGCTCGGAGGGGTACGAGGTGCGCCCTGTAAATCGGGAGCAGATGTTTCAAGAATACGTGCAGGACCAGATTAATGAGGCTGGCCGATACCAAGTGTATGAACCCGAACACACTCTAGAGAGTGATGAAGATTTTGAAGAGGATGAGTTCGTGGAGGATAGCAATGAGTTATCTGGGGGTAGGATGCTGGCGCAATCTCGGACGATGACGCTCCTCTCGCATTACGATGATTGATATTGGACCACTAGAGACTCTTTGAAAACGGACTGCGTATTGTATTACATGCGCGATTAATAAAGACTATAGGTAGACTAGGGCTGAAATAAGTGGGGGTCGACAAGTACGACCGCTATATGATGGAAACTCTCTCCAAGTACACTTTCCATACGTATCCACTCTTCTCACCAACTTCCAAGACATTTGAACCAACTTGAAGGTCCATATTCCACACGCCATTCTCGAGCTTTTCGTTCATGGCAGTACCGTTAAGGTTGATCAATATGCTCTCTTGTTGAGGCGTGGACGCGTTCTGAGCTTTCTTCTGTTCAGCTTTCTTTGCTAGTGCAGCTGCCTTGGCCTTCGCTTTCGGATTCTTGGGCGGGCGGCCACGACCACGCTTCCTGGGACTGGGCTCTTCCTCCTCCTCTTCATCGTCTGGCTGCTCATCATTGCCATCGCCTTCCTCATCTCCGGTTTCATCATCATCTCCAAAGAACCTGATCTCTGCAACAGAGATCGATTTCTCTCCCTGGCCAAGCCTTATCGCCCAGGACTTGACTCCATCACGATGATCAAGCCAGAACGGTCTGCCACGAGGCTTACTTATCAAGAAAACGCCCTTGAGCGCTCGATGTCCGGCTAATACAGGTGCAGGTGATCTTGAAACTGATTGAGATGTCTGAACCTGAGGTGCTGGCTGTGTTCGTATTGCAGAGGATGGTATTGCGGGTGTCGAAGGAGCTGGAGCCGGGTGGGTGTATTGGTGATAGGTGGCATTGGGATAATACTGAGGTTTAGTTGCTGTTGGCTGATACTGCAATGGTTGTGTCGAGACTTGTGGTGATGGTGCGGATTTTGTTTGTGTTACATGCACTGCTGGTGTCGGTAAAGGACTAGGGACAGGAGGAGCTGCAGCGGCAAACGGCTGAGGTGTGGGGGCGGGTTTAGGTACAGGCGCAGCGATGGGCTTTGAGCCTTCCGCAGGTGTAGTCGTTGGAATAGGCACTCCAGCTCCAGGTGGCAGTTGATTGATTGAGGATTGAACTGGACTCTTGGCATTTCCGCCACTTGCAGGAAGGCGTAACGTTAGCGATCCTCCAGTAACACCCTCTTTCTCTTTCTCTTGTGGTTTGGTTGACAAAGAAGCAGCAGTCGTAGATGGTCCAGCAGTCGCAGTCGCTGTCCCCGGAACTTTCAATTTGATCTTTGCTGGAGGCTTCGCGTACTGTGATAGCGCGTGCGGCTCTGGCATGTCAGACATGAGTTGACGGAAGTAATCCTGTTAATGTATGAGTAAGAATACTGCTCGGGGTATTCGATACTTACTCGAAGAATGATCGCGTCCTCCCAGATCTGGCTGTGGTCTTGGTTGAACTCAAGAGCATTAGAGAACACAAGCTCGACATCATTTGCAAAATCTAGAGAGGTTTGATATTCCTTGCGCTTCAGGTGTTTCTGGGGATGTCGTGAGCAGACTCTAGAGTCAAAGTATGTGCGACTTACAAAAATGGTCTCTATGCACATTGGACGTTTGATTTGTGTATAATACATTGGATAGTCCTTCTTCGACGGCATTTCCATGAAAACGTTGGAGAGCACACGATGTCTGTTCCTTGAATCAATAACAAGTTGTAGTCAAGAAGAAAGGTGAACTCACGTCTCTTCGTCAGCTTTATCGACAACCTTCTGCAATCTAGCCTTCAACAGGCGAGTCAAATTGGGCTGTTTGCTCTTCTTCTCGCTGTCTCCACCGTCGACAGGCTTATCCTCATCGTCGTCTCCATCGCTATTCTTCTTGACCTTTTTCCCCGTCATCTTCGTATACTCCTTATTTACAAATTTCTGCCCAAGGTTGAACATCAGTGTGAACACAGGACAAAGGGCAATCCCACCAGCATAAATTTGGCGTCGAGCCAGATTCGACTGTTCTTCTGATTGTACTTTTTGGCGTTTGAAAAACAGAGGTCGAAATCTTGTCTGATATCATCGAGAGAGTTGTATAAGCCATCATCTATTTTCTGTTTGATATCGTCCAAGCAAATTGGTTGTTGAATGAAGACATAATAATCAGGATAATGGCGCTTTGAAGGCAAGCGCATGAACGCTGGAGAGCATATGTAACCTCTGTGTGATATACCGAAGAAATGTTAGCGAGATCAGAAAGGAAAATGGCTTGAGGCGGCTGTGATTGCGTCTGAGCTCAAGTTGGGTTTGTTACTCACTCTTTATTGACCACGTCCTTCAACATCTGCCACAACTTTGTTCCCTGCTCCTTCAAGCCAGCTACACCAGAACTGCTACCTTCTCCAGTATCTATCTGAATGTCTTCATTAGCCGTAATTCCTATGGCGGTTCCTGTAGCAGCTTGGCCAGACGATGCTCCAACTTGCTTTTGTCGCTTTGTTCGGGAGCCGTCCACGTCGTCATAATTCGACAAATGTCCAATCTCTCTCTTCATCATCGTCATACGGTCGTGGTCGTGGTTCCGGCCAAAAAAAATGGATACCGAAGGAAATAGCGACGAACTTCAGCTTGTATAGTCTCGGACGCTTCAACGAAGACGAAAATGGACTTTGAAAGTCACGTGATTGGCTGGCAGCGTTGCGAATCGCGAAGTGATCTACCTTAGTACCGTACTGCTACTGCTGCAGGATCCTGCCAAATATTGTGCACATTCTAGGTGGATAAAGATGTTCGACCATCATACTAGTATCTAACAGCAAAACAGACTTTTGCTGCTAATTCGCGCATCTTGCACTTTGCCGCACGTCCTTGGTTGTTCAGCCCACCTCCGAGTCCAAAAGCTCGCCGTGTCACGAAGAACCTCTCCATCTCTCTTTGTCTACGCTCGCTCTTGACTCGGAGTAGTCTCGAATTAATGTTGCTCCTCGGCTGGCAAAATTACTTGATATAAATACACCTTCATGAGATTGTTTTATCTGATTCACTCACTTCATCGAAGAACCCACCAATAATGAGTAAACAAGCGTTTGGTCGCTTGGCAACATATGCCTTGGCTTTTGTAATTCCTATTCCTCCCTTGACCACTCATGGTTGCTGTCACTATCCATAATCACATGGTGAGTCTTCTAGTGCATGCAGAACCTGGCTTCGTGAATATCTTGCGGCCTGGCCCGTCGGATGCTCTTTTTGAGTCCCAAACAAAAGTCAAGAGCAGTGATGATCCATTTTTAAGAATCCTAACACAGTCGAGAAGGGCCAGACCGATAGTCATGAGGGAATGTGAGCTGTATCGACAACTATTAGGACGTTATATACCATGTCAAAAACCGCACCAAGCCGATCAGACATTCCATGAGTCGTGGTTATGTAGATATAGTCAACACCTAAGCGAATCAAGAAGGACTCGTGCAATAAGGACACGCACGCACAAGATTACCCCTGGACGTATCCTCATCCGAGTACTATGGTTGTAGTCCATTTCAGTGGGCCAGCCTAATCCCTAATGAGTCAATCCGCTTGAAGAAATTAAAGAAGTCGCGCGAGTTCACGGGGAAAGTGCAGTACTAGACTATAATGTCATCAGGCCATGTTCTCATGGAGTCTACATTACCTACTGGCAAGCTCAGTGACTAGGCCGCCGTATCGAAGGCACCCGCTAGATCTCTCTAAAGGGAATCAAGGAATAGAGGAACCATGTACCCGAGATAAATCGCGAGAAGGACTGTAGAGAAGATGCTTCAGCAGATGCTATCTGATGAGCTCATACATAGGCTTGAAAAAGACCCACCCCATGTGAGAACAGAACAAGCCACAAGTGGCTGTGTAAATAGCCCTCAGTCATGAATATTCGACTTACAGGTTGTGCTAAAGATCATCCATGAAGCGCTGGAGAATTCGGAACCCGTGTTCCAATATAGTCGACAAATGACATACGTGATGCAGTTGATATCGGAGGCGCCTGAATCTATCGAAAGGATTAAAACCACATGTACAACGTTGATATGGACACACCCACCACTGCGTCTATTTATTGAGATCATCAACACGGCAACAATTCCAACGGAGCTCTCACCTGAGTTGACTCTTGAAATGCACTCCACCGAGTACTTGCAGCCAAAATGACACGCACATACACATTTGCGCCGAACGCGTGATGTGATCAAAGCCTGTGCGCATGCATGTGATAGCCGATTATGATTCTAGGCGAAATCGTAAGTCTGTGTCTACGAAGTCAGAAGCAGAGTGATTTTACCCAAATCCAGCAAGTCACTTATTGGCCATAAGCACCGGCAAGGTCTCAGGCTATGGCGCAGATGGAGCAATGTGAATAAAAACAAAGAATGTGGCATTACTCCACCAAAGGTTCACTGTAGGAGCAGGCTGCTGTGAGTCTGACCAAGCCATTTTGTCAGAGAATGTGGTTGATATTTTGGGAGTGAGTTCGAAGTTCTTATAATGCCTACTTAGATGCTCCATCTAAGTCTGGTAGGTCGACTCCTTCCTGACTTCGGAGCAGACTATATAGAAGAAACGCCATTAATTGAATGGAGATTCCTAGGTTTGGTCGGATTTCCTGCTCAGTACAGGCGCACGAAGTGCTCCTACTCCTCACGGGGGTATATCGTTGTAACAGGACAGAGGATGAGCGGGATGCCGGAATAGCATACCTGCGGACGACGATGATATGTCTTTGTGACGAGTCGCATCACTCATGAGTCAACGACAGACAACAGTAAGCGGGATGTGCTAGAGTAGCACACCCGAAGCCACGCGGATCCTGCAGAGAAGCGACTGATTGATCCTGCCTGCATCAGCTCGGATGAGTAGATCAGAGAATACAGAATTGCCGTTCAGTAAACATAATTAGGATGCTTCTTTAAAGAGATCGATGGCACCTTTGACTGCACGGATTGCACTTCCGCTTGTCCGCCAAATTCCCCATTCACCGGCTCCGCCAACGCCCATGCCCATTCCGTCTCGACGCCAAATCGAGGCTCCATCGGTCCAATGTCCACCGCTCATATGCACTTCGCGCAGCCCATGGGGCAGCAGCGCCTGGCATAAAGCGCTGACGGTGGATGAATTGATGCCAGACCCTGGAAGAATTTCGATGCGTGGTTCCTGCTTTTTTGCAAGGTCTAGTAAATCCTTCAAGATACAGAGAGAATTAGCCGAGGTGGCGGTTGTGCCCTGACCGCTTGCAAAAAGTGTCAAACATCGAGTAACCTTGAATATATGTGATGCTCACCTCGTCAGGATACGGGTTAGTCCATCAATTTTGGACAACTGGTGCCATGCTACAGTGGACAATCAGTACCTACGTAACAGCTAAGATTATATTTTGCCTTGCCATTCCTCGTGTCACGAGTCATGTCAAACGCTCGGTGAAAACAGACTACATCAATGAGTCTGGGGAAAAATGAATGATAAACACTTGGCATTACCTTGCAGAGGTATAGCTTCCAAAACAAGACTAGAATGAATTGTTGGCGCTCTTGGGCTTCAGGAGCACAATAGGGAGGTCTACCGCTGAGTACGGGCCACGTCCACATCTCCTTCAGGAGTGAGAACGCCGAACACAACGCCTTGAACATCATTCTCTCTGAAGCAGCGTATATCCTCAATCATCACGTCGAATTCAGCCTCAGTGTATATGAAGTCACCAGTCCGAGGTCTGATCATAGCCTAGTAATGGGGCAAACTCGTCAGTAACGAGAAACAGCCTAGTTGATGGCAATATCGGCTACCATGATTGGAACCGTAGGTACCACTTTTCGAATAGCTTTAAGTAGCCCAAGGCTAGGAGTAGTTCCTCCGCCAAGACCTAGATTGCTGCAGAGTTCAAGACGATCTGCTCCCGCTTTGACGGCTCTGAAAGTGACCAGCAGTAAACCAATTATTCTTGTGATCTAAATGCAAGAAGTCGCACTCACGCCAAAGCAGACTCGATCGAATCAACGCAAACTTCAAGAGTTAAGGGCATGTGCATGAACAAGAAATCACGGTGAACTTTGAAGTAGTGAACAGTGAACACTACTACTAATAGTACCGTGGTACCGTAATTTCCCGGTTGAGCGCTTTTCGGTCCACGGCCCATTCAACCCACGACGTCACGGTGTCTTCCAAGAAAGACAGTCCTCGAGTACAACGACATCGAGCACTAGTACTAACATCAATGAGGTCGAAGCAGGACGTTGAGGCTGGCTCAAAAGCAAAATATGGCGTATATGACGACGCACATGTTGAGCCAGAACGCGAATTACTCCTGCCTACAGAATCAGATTCACCCACATCTAGTACTATCAGTACGCCACGGTACAGCCTTGTGCACCTTGTTTATGCCTTTGTTGGAGGTGCCGCTTTATGCATCGGTGCACGCTTCCTGCTCGACGTCTCAGGTATTGCTGGACCACCTCAACTGGGAGATGACGTGAGGGTACAAGCACCGCCATATGTTGGTTCTACGGAAGTGCACCAATTTCCGCCCGTAGCCCCTACAAATGCTTTCCCTGACCTCTTTCCAACAAGGTGCGCTTCGTCAAAGTCGTTGGACAAAACTAACTTAACTTGTAGTGTCGGGTATCCAGGTGGCACCCCTACTGGTGCAGAGCCCGGCCTCATTGCAACTGCGCCCTCCCTCCCTCTGCAGACCGGCGCAGCCCAACTTGTTGCACCTCTAAAGATTCACAAGCATATCCATCCTGCGCATGGTGACGACGTGGAAGAAGAGGACGGAACCCGCAAACACTATAAATCTGACCGTCCCTTCAACCTTTTCCGAAGCTGGGGAAATCTTTCCCCGTGGTACAGCGTCCCTCGTGGAGCATTCGGCATCGATGACACCGCAGAGCCCCCTGCTGGATGTGTCGTCACTGGCCTTCATTTACTTCACCGTCACGGTGCCCGTTATCCGACCGCGTGGGGTGCGTGTTTCCCTTCCATTGATGTAACACTGATAATAATGCACTATTGTCAACAGCGAATTTTGGTGGCCCTGCCAAATTTGCTACTCGTCTACACGAGAGCGCGTCGCAATGGGAAGCGACTGGGCAACTGGCATTCTTGAACGAGTGGTAAGGTAATTTGTTCCATTCTCTCGAATTGTATTTCATGAAGGCGTGTGCATAGGACTTACAAGCTAGGCGAGGAAGGTATGAGCTTCATAAGTACAGTAACATTCTATATTCACACTTCAATCAGTACTCACTCCCTTTGGCCGACAACAACTATGTGTG
Source organism: Suillus occidentalis (assembly GCA_016628085.1). Lineage (NCBI taxonomy): Eukaryota > Fungi > Basidiomycota > Agaricomycetes > Boletales > Suillaceae > Suillus > Suillus occidentalis. The sequence goes on from JABBWB010000047.1 coordinate 111,531, forward strand.
TCCATCTTCTCCTCCTCTGAAAAGCTCTCATCGTGCGCATAAAGTCGACCTTGGCGTATCTATGCGTCTCAAGTACGGCTTCCTACTCAAGGTCTGTCTACTTTCCTCTTACTACTAAAATCGCATGATAACATCGAGGAAATGCTAGAATTTTACGGAGACGAACACGATCCCTGTATTCCGGACAGAGTCTCAGTAAGTAGTCTGGTTTACTTTATACCTATTTCTGCAATCGATTCTGTTGATTCCTCTGCATCTTCCCTCTTTCCGGCAGTAAACTCATGGTTAAACTCTCAGGGACCGCATGCTTGCTTCAGCATTGAACTTTGCTATCGGGTTCTTTGGTTACCCTTTTGAGGGGCAGTACCAACAGTTGATTACGATCGAAGCTAACGGAGTGAGTCGTTGGTTTTCTCGTATCTTGTTCTGTCGTTTCGTTACCTTATGATGTTGACAATTTGAACTTTGTTTGTCCTCTTCCGGTACTCTTCTCATCTGCCGCTTTCCCTGCGCATAGCATCTTCTTAAAAGACATAGTGCTCACTCTGATCTAATATTTCAGTTTAACAACACCTTCGCCCCTTACAAGACTTGTCCGAACGCTAAAGCCGCTGGCAAAGCGGACCGCTCGCTACTCTACGTCCGAGAATGGGTTTCTCACTTCCTGGCGGAAGCCCGGGAACGACTGTCAAGGGCAATGATCGGAAAGGATGGTCTACAGGGTGAGTTCCATTGGACCGGGGAGGAAGTTTACGAGATGATGCAGATGTGCGCCTATGAGGTACACTCACTTCTGGCAGAACGTTCTGTCTGTTGTGGCTAACTGTATTATTAATAGACTGTCGCTCTCGGTTACTCCAAATTCTGCGATCTCTTCACGGAAGAAGAGTGGGAGGGATTCAATTATGCGTATGTCCTGTTTCTTCCCTTTGTCTCCTGTAGTACCTTACCGACCGTCACTTATGCGTTATTATAGGCTTGATTTGACATTCTGGTCAGCATACGTGTTTGCATTTATAGGTTTTTCGCTGACCATGTTCTTGCTCCGACTGTGTTGTGCCCAAATCTCGTAGGTATGACTCTGCTTTCGGTTCACCTGTTGCTCGCGTCCAGGGCGTCGGCTACCTTCAAGAGCTCGTCGCGCGACTTACCCATACCCCGATCGCGACCCATAACACTAGCACTAACGCCACGCTTCACACACCCGAGACTTTCCCTCTAGATCATGCTCTCTATGTAGATGCTACGCATGAAGTTGTTGTCCTCAATAGTACGTGCTCTTGCCTCGATGTCGCAGTCGATGGTTGATTGGTTACCGGTGCACAGTCATCACAGCGCTTAACCTGAGCACACTCGCAGCAAGCGGCCCTCTCCCTGCTGACCATATCCCTAAAGACCGTTCATTCCGTTCCGCAGATCTTGCACCTTTTGCGACTAATATGCAGTTTCAGCGTGAGCGATTTATGGTTTTTCTTCCTTGGAGTTTTGCTAAGCTACAATATGTTCTCTCCCCCGATGTTCCTGCTCCGTGTTTACTTTTCAGTTCTCTCCTGCGCATCAACCCCAGAACCCCAAATCCGGATCATCATTAACGATGGTGTTGTTCCCCTTCATGGGATTCGCACCTGCCCGTATGATGACAAGCACGGAATGTGCCCACTTCCCGCGTTTATTGAAGCTCAGCAGGAGATAATCCGGGGAACAGATTGGGCGTGGGGATGTCATGGAGACTGGGAGTTACCTCAAGGCAGTGCGTGGAATTCGACAACGGGGGACGCGCCTCAGGCATACAACAGTCACAATTAGATAACAAGAATTTGTTGCGCTGTGCATACATGAATAATACTAATAAATCCAGTTATGCCTGATGCATACCATTGACTATCTATTATAACATGGAGTGAAGAACATTCAAGGGCAAATAAAGTTCAGTGTCCCAAGCTTTCATAAAACTTCACCATCCTACGCACATCCGGGCATAACGCGAGGCGCACCCGTTCACAGTCCTGTACAACACCTTGCCCTTTCAGCTCAATCCAAGCACCCAAGCCTCCAGTCAACGGAAGTGCTGAGTTCCCAAATCCCTGGGTACCACTTAAGCCTCGCACCTCGTTGGCCAGTTTGTCTCGCTGAATGGACCACTTGAGCTTTCTAACCACGGGTAACAAAGACCGCGAAACAGAGAGCAATGACGATTCGATGTCAGGCAGAATATGAGAGTGGTACAACAATTTAAGGCCAACGGGTGCAGGCGCACGTCTTCGAAGATGAGAGGCAATGATGTGAGCAGTACGTTCGCGCTGTAGTCGCAGGCCGCTGCCGTACTGATCCACAGACTGCACACGGTCATCAGCGATTGTATTTATCACAGAGCACGGTCTAGACGCATTCTTACGTGTTCTGTGTAGATATACAAGCCCATACGCAATCTCCTCTCTATGTTATGTCCGCGGATGACATACCTATGCACTAGGTCCGTGATGGTTGGTCTGAGCAAGGTACCGTCAGGGCTTCGCGCGAATAAGGAATGGCCGACGCGTGATGGCGCGACTACTCGAAGTCGTATGAGATGCAATACTGGATCCGCTGCCAAAAGAGCGAGATATCCATGAAGTTTAGAGAGTGTTGCGAGGTCGGGTAGATCCAGAAATGACACTACGGTTCATGACAATGAGAGTTCCGGTTAAGCACCAGCCTGAGCAATATGATACAATGACTTACGAATATGAAGGATTATCTCTTGCGGCAGGTCAAGTAGATTGGACATGCGAACACTATTCATCGTTCGCACTGTTGTACGAGTCATACATGAGGGAGAGCGATAACTGCGGATCCGAACATGGCAGAGAGCATGCCCTTTCTTAAGAACACTTGGACGATTCAACAGGAAATGCGGGTGCAATCTGACTCAGCAATTATGGTGGCACTCAAGTTCAGGGCGAAGCTTTGACGTTGCTCAGACTATGTCCTATGCGCCAGTTGGCGCGTATGAGTTGTGTATCGGGTCACAAAATACATGGTATAGACAGAACGAGTATCAAAGAACAGGAACGGCAGAAGCGGGTATAATACCCGAGGAGTTTTTATGTACTTGAAAACCTTGGGGTACTTAGTCCAGGACCGGGAGAAGCTAAAAGTACATGATTAAACGTTGGTGTACGTACGCGCTGCACGGGTTCCGGGTGGACAACATGGCGTAGTCTAGTGAATGCAAGTGCAGAATGTACGAACCGTCCTTTGCGTGGATATCAATGAGAATATAGAATCAATGCAATGCGATCCGGAGCAGAAATGGGAACTTGAATGTGAGAGCGCAGAGCCGGCTGGTGCTCATTTGGATATATGGTCCTCATATTGTGGATGTCGTCTTCTCTATGTCGATCCTTATGCCTGAGACGGCCGACATGCCAGCTGCTCCACTTTCGTCAGTCGCACTTCCTGGCCGAGCGTTAAACCCCATCTCGATCGAGTTGTAAGCGGGAGCTGGTGTAGCATTCTCCACCGAACCCAGTGAGCGTGTGCTCTCTCCACCATATCCCATCCCGAGCTCGAAGTGCATCTCGTCAAGCTCCACATCAGCTGCTTCAAGATCGGGCGGAATGCTTCCTATAGTGCTCAACATAACGCCGGAAGTGGTCGTTGAGCCGGGGCCGCGGTGGCGGCGGCGGCCAGGCTTTCCGCGGTGACCAGCGTTGGATAAAGCTACACCAGATTTTGTTGCAAACGCGCTGACGCCCGTCCCCTCTGAATGGGAATCGGTCTCTGCGCCGCGTTCACGAAGATCAAGGATCTGAGAAGAACGAATGAGGATGTTGAACACACATATTGGCAACTGAACATACCAGACGGCATGCCAACACTGGCGCCATCATAACGCTGAGTGGAATGTTGAGAGCAGATATCACTTGACGAGGTCTGTGAATAAACATAAGCAACAATGGAGCGCGCTATCACCATGCCACTGACTGAAGATAGAAAATCCCATTGATCTGGAGTGGTGATTAGTTTACGAGAGAGCAAGTCCGAAGTGAAAACATACCAAGTTGGCAATAGAGATCAGAATGTAGTAGAAGACACCTGATTTTGAGTTAGCACATTGGACGCGTTAAACATACGAGCCGTGGCGAACCTTCTCGAAGGAAAGTTTGAATGAGTTTGCTACTTGGTCCGCCGCTGCGGCGGCGAATTGCAAATGCTTTCCAGACAGTGATGGCGGTAACAATAGTGTCGAACAGAAGTGGGGCAATCTGCAAACGTTATAGACTAATCAAGGTTGACCGAGAGTAGGACCCACGAAGAAACCTGGAAGTTCAATAAGTAAGGGAGAATTCAAGTTCGCTGCGAATGCAAACTCACCAAGCAAGTGAGCTGAATGGGGCCTAGAAATGGGGAAACATGGCCCTTCCGTCTGAACAGCGGTTTTAGATTTTTCCCTCAAGCTACGACAGTGACTCACAAAGGGCGGAGTGACAAAGGGAAGCACTGGTAGTGTTGTTAGAGTGAAACTGAAACCACCATTGCTGAGAAACATACGCATCATTTCAGAAGTATCGACGAAAAGTTGATACCCGACGACACCAGCTAGCGCACATATGAGTGCCGCCAGCAGGTAGTTATTACGGTTGAAAAATGCATAAGTACGAATGAGCAGAACAGCTGGCATATACGGCTGGAAATTAATATGTGGAAGGGAGAACAGCAAGGAAAGACAGACACTCGGATCCGACTTGATTCCACATGGCCAATGCGACAGGAATCTTACGACGGGGTTTAAGTGATAATTTGCGGAATATATGCGCCTTACTGACCTTGTAAATTCTTTGGCACTCTGCTTCGGTGTGGTTGGTGACAAAAGCATATAAAAGGTACGGAACGACGGCAATAACCCAGTAGCTAAAGAAAGCGGCAGTGATTCGTATTAAAAATTGCCTGGAAATTGATACTTACCGACAGAAGAGATATGCAGTCTTAACGGGCGTCCAATGAGTCTTCCAAATCTTTGATGTGGTCGTCAGTAGGAATACCCGGGTGAGCAATAATAAAAATTTACAAAACGCCATTCTCTAGGCAAGCTGATGGCCCAGTCCCAAACAACGACAGCATCTAGGAATTACTGATGAGGAATTGTCGACGAAGAGCGTCTACCTATTTGAAAACATACACATGCCTAGTAGACAGGGGGGAGAAAAGTCAGTAAAACCGCGTTGCCTACAATGTTCAGAGTCTTACAGCAAAAGTAGACCTGTGTGCTGAAGGAAACGCGTTAGAAATAGCTTCCTGGCGAGACTCGGGAAAGCCGCCTACATGTAAATAAAATGTTGAGCTGTTTCCAGTTCCCCCATCGTGCGTTAAAGGAGGACAAAGAATAAAAAAACGAGGATGCTAGACGACAGTAAAGAATGAAGGAAAGAAACCTGGATGACGAAGGGCGAGTGCAGAGTAGTAAGCTAGTACGGGGGCGACAATTGCGACGCCACGGCAAGGTAGAAGGAAGCCTATATCAATATTGGAAGATAACCCAAAAGCAGGCCGGCATTTTCCATGTTCAGCATATTCAGTTGGGTGAATACAGACCACAGAGTCCCGTCCGCTTCGAGAAGCGTCACAGAAGCATGCGCGCTGGAACCGACGATGGCTGCGAATCAAGCTTTACTAAGTCATTGATCACCCTTCTACGCATCCTTTGGCTCTATCAGGTTTTCACCTTGCCAGTACCAGATGTATATCGCAGATCTGGCAGTCCTTTTCAGTACGGCAACCGGGATCCATCCAGCGACTACCGCTTAATGGAGTAAACTTTGCCGAACTGTGCAATTTCTTATCTCAGAAAAACAAGACAAGAGAATCGTTGCAGGTCAGCTCGACGACGCGAACGACGCCAGGAATCAGAGAATCGACACATGGTCAAGGTGCATACCCGCTCACGGTACTTTGAAAGTCACATGATCACCAAAAGTCAGAGCCGCGGAGTTCTTTACGTAGTTTACACCCGCACGTGCACGTGGTTGACCCGCTTCTCCGAATCGACTCGGAAACTGCTTCAGCAAAACATCTTCATGGCTTCAAATGTTCAAACTTTGCGCTTGAGACGCAAAGAGGACACAAAACCATCGGCTCCGCTCGTTTCACGGCATTCTGGCATTCTGCAAGATCAACTTCGCAGGTAATTTGCCTCGTCTTAAAAACCCATTTACAATGACGATAATTTCCTCAGGTCCTCTCGTAAACCATGGAATCCAGACTTTTCAACAGCGGTGCGCATTATACTGCTCATCCGAGTAGCAGCGGCTATGTATACGAATATACAAGATTGCGATGAGGGTAAGTAACACAGAAACTTGTATTCATTGATTCCTCAAGTTACATGTCACGTCAGTGTTTAATTTTTGGGAGCCCCTACATTACATCGATCATGGGCATGGCTTCCAGACATGGGAAGTCACCCCGATGTATGCCATTCGTAGTTGGGCATATGTTTTGTTACACCTTATACCTGCACGCCTCCCCATAGCTCTTAATCTTGGAAAGGTGAGCCTTCGTAACAGGAATGCATTCACTATCGTGTTAAACTTACCGATGTAGCGCCCTGCATTCTTCGCAGTCCGCATCACATTAGCCGTTATATCTACGTTTTGCGAAGCCAAATTGTGCCGCACTGTAGTCGAAAAAGTCAACGAACGGGTTGGTCGTTACTTATTTTTTATGCTGTTATTCAGTGCAGGCATGTGGAACGCCGCTCCAGGTAGGATCCTTCTGATCAAAATCTCTGTTTGGCTGAGTGCCTACATAGCTCTCCTACCTTCTTCTTTCGCAATGTACGCAACCACGATTGCATTTACGTATTCGCTCGAACCATCGAGCATCAAGAACAAGCGGAGAACCTTATTTGTAACAATGCTTTTCGCCACAGGAGCCATAGTTGGATGGCCTTTTGCACTTGCTCTGTCACTGCCTTTTGTGTTTGAAGAATTATTCATTTTCGGTGGAGATCGAGTCGAACCGAGCTCACGCAGATCATGGATGATGTCTCGCTGGAAACGCCTTTTCATCGCCGGACTTGTATCCGCTCTGATATTTGTAGGCAGTTGCTGTGTATTATTCGCTCACACCTAACTGATTTTGTCGCAGGTTCCCGTCACAGCCATTGATAGCGTTGCGTATGGCGGGTGGAACATCGTGCCTTGGAACATTGTCCGTTACAATGTCTTTGGTGGATCCGAACGTGGTCCTGATCTGTACGGCACAGCTCCCTGGTATTTCTACATCCTCAACCTCCTCCTGAACTTCAATGTTCTCGTGCCTCTCGCTTTTATTTCCCTGCCTAGTCTCGCAGTCACCTATAGGATTGATCGCAAGCGGCTCGGGATGTCCAAACCTGGCCCAGACCAGAGTTCTCCGTTCACGCTACTCGCCCTTCGTCTAGCACCACTATATGTCTGGACGGCTATCTTAACAGCGCAAGCGCACAAGGAGGAACGTTTCATGTTCCCTGCATATCCCCTCATTTGTTTTAATGCAGCCGTAGCCCTATACCTCATCCGCGGATGGATGGAAGTTGCATACATCTCCGCCACCAAGTCCTCATATAGGGTATATTTATGCTTATTGTCCACACATGCATTTGCTTACGTTTGCTTTGCCTTACTGTCACGATAGGCTTCAAGATCTATCATATTTGGTGCAATAACGTGCACTATGATCGCCGTGACAGGCCTTATTTCCCTGTCTCGCGTCCTTGCCTTGTGGCATTATTACCACGCGCCGCTTTCCGTGTTCAGCCACCTCGAGGCCGTTGAGCTTCCGCGGCTGCTAAATATTACCGGGCTTCTCCCGCCTCTTCTTCCTGGGACGGAAGAGATTGACAGGCCTTCCGTCGACTTGGCACCGATAAGGGCGTTTGATCTGAGGCTTTGCCTAGGGAAAGAGTGGCATCGCTTCCCGGGGCACTACCTTGTTCCTAACGGCGTGAAAGTTGACTTTGTGAAGAGCGAGTTCGAGGGGTTGCTGCCTGCGCACTTTAAAGAGAGTCGTCCCAAATTGACCTCCAAGGGATGGTGGGACAGGTCGGGTTCGAGGATCACCCCAGCGAGCTTGAACGACCTTAATAACGAGGCACCAGAATTTTATGTCAGTAGAAACGATTTCTACCAAGGCGTTTTATTGACTCTTTCAGGTGCCCATTGAGTCCTGTGACTACCTTGTAGACCTTGACTTCCCCGAGCACCCGGTGTCGTCACATCTGGAACCGCGATACGCAGTCGACAAAGAGACCTGGGAACGAGTATCATGCCTCCCATTCCTTGACGCATCACATTCGCCACTTTTGACCCGTACGCTCTGGCTCCCTGGTTCGTGGTGGCAGGACAAGAACGAATTCGGAGATTACTGCCTGCTGAAAAATAGGGAGAAGGTGCACAGGAAAGAGGGCGAGGTTGCGTCGCGTGTGCAGGAAGGAAAGCTGTAAAATGCTGTACGTGGCGACGCCATGTGGATGTATGCAATAATGATTGATGTTAGCCACTGTGAACATGGAATCTGAGAATGCGGCTGACGACCTAGAGAAGGATGGTACTGCTACTTGACCTTGACTGCCACAGTCATTTTGACTTCCTCCTTGCTAGCCCAGAAAGCATGCTGTCCTCAACGCACGTCCGTCTGACCCGCACGTCTTCTGACTTGCGCTTACTTGCTACTATTCTTTGCCCTCCGTCGCCTGTTCTCACACCGAATGACCTTCTGTCGCCAAGCACGTCTGGTGAAATACCGCTCATTATCGACTTCGTGATTGACAAATTCTCGACACCCTTGAACTCGCCTCTCATATTTGGATATGACACTGACGTATGCACCCCGCCGAAACCAAGTAGACTTGAGATAGACGTAGCAGCTGCACAGAGAAGACTGTCGAAATTGCCTAGGTCCCAGATAACAGCCTCTTCACTGGCAGCACTGTCCTCTAATCTTGCAAGTCCCAACGGTGCCAGCGAATCACTGACGGACGAAGTCTTTTTCACTCCGAGGTCATCTCAGTCTTCCCAGTCGCTCGTTTCCACCCCCTCTCCTTCCCCAAGCCCCTTATCAAAGTCTCTGTTCCAGTTGACACATATTCGTAGCTTGGCGGTATCGGACTCAGTCGGCTCATCACTATCAGAGACCCCCAGCGCTAGGACTGTTCTCGGAGGCACAAACCGACAAGCCTGGGTTTTCAACTCGAGAATGGCTTCAAATTTAGCTATGGCTGTTCCTATAGCAGACAAAGAAAACGAGCAAACTGTATACCTTGGCACATCAGCAACATTCTCGACACTGCCAACGCCTTCCTTTGCTCCTCCGTCGCCATCGCCTAGTGTGGATGTGATTTCTCCGATATCTTTTACATACTCCCGGAGACATCGCAGACCACTGGAACGCTCAGGAGCCATCCATCACTTGAAAACTCCTCGCTCAATCCCAAGAACCTCTCGGCTCCATCTACATGCCCACGAGCCTCAGTCTCCAGTCGTCGCGCCTGTACGCACAACCCGCTGGCAGCTTACTGACTCCCCTTCGGCAAGCTCTATACATTCGTGTCCTTCTACAAGTACTACCTCGGGCGACCCAGGCATCTCTAAGCATCCATATCTTCCACGTGATCTGGCTTGGCTCGGAGGGACAGAAGTTGAACTCTGGATCGACCAGGAAGGCTTCCGCGCGATCCGGCCTATGATGCGACTGGTGGGGTATTCCCCACGCTCCCGTTCACTTCTCCCATATGGCGAGCGCGGCGTCTCCTCCGACGTGAGCGGAGGCGTTGCGGAGTTCATGCCAGTCAAGCGCGAGAGTTTCGCATTCCACTATGCAACTCTTGATGGTCTACCCATGCTACGGCGCGTTACTGTGGGCGGTGACGAGTCGCGTGATTATCTCTCCCGGCACGCAGCGCTGAACATCAAGACGAACGGTGTATATACCGTTCTCGGAAGCGAGAGCATGGCGCTGGGAAGCTCGCAGGACCACGTGAAGATGCAATGGAAGTTCGATTACCTCGTGGACGACCGTTACACGGACGGTTCGTGGCGGGTCCTCCCTGGCGAGAAAATCATCACACCACTGACGTTTTCGTGCTCTCCCTTCCTGCTGCACCCAATGCAGGGCAAGAAGGTTGGATTCGTGCATCTCGTGAAGAAGAGCGTCGTACCGAAGCTCTCCGCGGAGAAGTTAGAGCCGCCTGAGCGTCCCAAGAACGTCGGGCAGCTGAACCAAATACAACGAATGGCGAGTCGCAGGCGCATGAGCAGGCATGGGCCGTCCATGTCGGATGCCCATGCGAACTCGGAAGGCATCCTTACATTGGCAAGCAGTGCCCTGGTTGGCAGGTCTCCTTTGGGACCATCGAAGGGAGGCAGAATACTCGAAGGCACTAGACAGATGCAATACACTCGGAGAAGGAGGGCCTCATCAGCTGGAGAACACGGTTACGTCATATCAAATTTGCATGAACTTATGTCTACACCACCAGTCACTATCGCCGAGCTACCGAAGATGTCTGCACTCAGAAACGAAGACCCACACCGAGCTCGCCTGATCACAACATTGCGGTCTACACACCATCATGGATATCTGAAAGGATGCCAATATGATAAACGACCGGCCCGATGAGCGTGTGAGAGATTTCAGGGCACTACTGGTACATACTACACATACAAGGGAATAAATCATGCACCGAAACCGTATAGAGTGCGCCCCGACCGCTTTAGGGCATAAACGACGTCAAGAGCAGTGACCGTTTTACTACGGTGAGGATGAATGAGTGAGTACTAAAGTGAGTTGAGAGGCTTACCGCTTAGCATGTTCGGTGTAAGTGACAGAGTCGCGAATAACATTCTCTAAGAAAATCTTGAGGACACCACGGGTCTCCTCGTAGATAAGACCTGAGATACGCTTCACACCACCGCGACGGGCAAGACGGCGAATAGCCTATAGACATTATGAGTGAACGGCTGAATGCAGAGGTCTATAGACGCACTGGCTTGGTGATACCCTGGATGTTATCACGAAGAATCTTGCGGTGGCGTTTGGCACCACCCTTCCCGAGTCCCTATTGCACTGTGAACCGGAGCAACAATGAGGTGAGACCAACCAATACTACACACCTTGCCACCTTTTCCGCGTCCAGACATGTTGTATACAAAGAGTTATGTGTTTCAAAGATTTATAGAGAGGGTGGTAACACTTGTAGTGTCGACGACGATGGTGGCGGAAGAAGGAAGGCGAAATCTCAGTCAACGTTCACCGGTCCGTCAATTATGCGCGTGTGGTCGTATTTGTGTCAATCATGTGACCAATGTAGCTGAATTCATTTTACACGGAAGCCTCGAATTGGACCAAAGAATTTATTGTTGACTCGTGCTACCCTGCAAGCCATGCCATGCAGAGCTATTGTTTGCGTTCCAGAGGTTATCCATGATGCCGTTGACCGTCAACATCGGGCCAATTGAATATGTCGCAGGTCCCGCGTAGCGATTTTGACTCGGACTGATATTGTTGCACTCCTCTACTAGTAGTAATGTTTTTAAACTCGCCGCCAAACAAGGGCACTCACGTTCCACAGATCGATGCTACTATCATCCAGGTCGGGCCTGCTGATCACCGATTTGAAACCTATGCAGCTTTGAACACTCCCTCCGCGGGTTTGGTCTTCTGAACGCAGACGACATACTATCTCTAGCTGTGCTCATGCGTCATTGCCTAATGCTCAGGCTCGGTTCTACCCTTTATCCCAGTGGGCTGGATCTCCTAGAGACAAGCGGCTCGAAGACATGCATTCATTTCCTTGCTCTGCCAGTGTGTGACATCCTTCGATTTCTTCCACATAACATGCAGCGGCCACATTAATCTGTATAGATCCTGCCATACCTCGCCGGACGCTTCCCCTAGCGCTGGCAGGGATTTTTCGGGTTCATTGGATAGGGTGTAATACATTCAATGTTTACACCCGTTGCGACTGTGACCGTGAATCCCAACCGCATTGGATAAGGATTCTGTGGAATGAAATAATGCCTGTATTGTAGTACGACACAAATGGGAGATTTTACAATCAAGAACACAAATACTAATGGATGTTTGAACCAGAGCAAGCCTGAGTTCTACGCAGTTGGTTCCGGCTCTGGCACTTGTTGACTGTAAGGAAAGCGCAGAAACGGTAGTGTCTGGAACTCACAGGTCCAGCCAATACTTTGCATATGCAGGTATGCCTCATAGGCCGCCGACTCCTTTGCCTGTTTCTGATTTCTACCGACACCGAAACCCCGCTCGACATCGTTCACTACAAAAATCAAAAAGTCATTCGGGACCGGAACCAAATTATCTTACCTTTACATTTCACTTCCCATCTCGGATCATGTTGGGGACCGTTTGCGGAAGCGACCCACTCGACAGAAAAACCCCGTTGATGACAGGTTTGATTAAACAAAGCGAGTGTGCCTTGGGGAATCCCTGAAGGTATTGTCGATACTTCCGGGGGTGTCGGATGATATGGAGGTGGGGCGGCTTGCGACGTAAGGCTACCTGCCTGAGGGGATGCTGGGAGCGGTGCACTAGAAGGCGATGGCACAGGTGACGTTGGCAAAGTGCGGTTTTGCGAGTCATCCACCAAAGCTAGTGGCGGACTCTCAGGCTTCACGAGTTTGCTAACCCAATCAGTTGCCGCTTGCAAGCCATCTTGGATACAAACAGCTCCAACATAACTGTTGAAAAGAAAGCGAGCTTCCTAAGGAAAGGTAGACATGAGGCATGCATTTTATTTTCATGGACAATCTTTCGTACCTCGGGGTCGTCGAGAGCGCCTCTCGGCGCTCCTCCGAGTCTCACGCGTTTCTTCAGTTCGGTATCATAGGCAGCAAGCCATGCAACCATGCTTTCGTTGCTTAGTGTTTGCTCGTGTTTGATCTAGCCGCATCATATCGATTAAGTACGACTCGGAGTGGCGAGCGCAGGAATCACGATATCACGAGCATACCTTCAGGTCTTCGCCAGACAACATGGGTCTTTCTGCGAACAGTATATAAGTCACGATGGTGTTCAACACCGATTGTCCGAGTTGTGCAAGTCTATCGCTATTTCCATGCAGGGTGTGGTCATTAAGAACACCTCGAGTCAAAGCGCGATGGGTGAAAACGTCGAGCATCAATTCTCCGTGCAGCGGAGGAAGTGGAGGAACCATTTTCCAAGGTTAGTTAGTTCAGTGATAGGTTAGGGCAGGGGATGCTTCGGTGAGCTCAAGATCAGTGGCAGAAATCAAGGAATATATAAATCACGATATAGTGAAGATCAGTGGAAGGTGGGCGCAATAGGAGCTTCTAAAGAGGGACTTATCTCACAACGTGTATCAAAGAATGTTATGTAAAACAAAAACGTTAAGAGACAATTGTAGTAGTGGCACCGGTATTCAAACCAATACAGAGATAACTACCCAACCAGCGGAAACCAGGTAGAGTGAGGGAGGCTTTGAAAAGAAGAGGTGGTTGGATAGAAATTATACGAGTACAGAGGACTCATATGATATATTGCTACATTCCGTTGATATAAGTCTGAATGTTGTCTCTTGGTGGGCTCCTATTGCTAGAGGACTAGAAGCAAGGTCAGAACTTGGGCGCTTTGACAGATTTCTGGCAACTTACGGCCCCAACCTGTAGCCTGCATGTACTGATACGCCTCTGTCGCTGCTTGCTCCTTTGCCTGCTTCTGGTTTCTACCTGCTCCAGTTCCACGATGTTGTCCGCTCACTGCCAAGTTGCTCAGGTAATCAAGCACATAAATAGAGGCTTAAAGCTTACCAATACACTTCACTTCCCATCTCGGATTGTGCGGTGGTCCCGTCATCTCCGGTTTCCACTCTACTGTGAGTCCTCTTTGCATACACGTCTGATTGAAGATTGCAAGTACACCCTGAGATGGGGCGGGCGGGGGCATCGATGGCATTGGAGGAGGCGCAATGCTTGGCGGAGGCGGAGGTGGGGGCTGAGACTGAGAATAATACGTTGGAGGCGGTGGAGGCGGTGTTGCAGCGGGCTGGTTGTTGATTGTATCTCCCGGGACTGCTGGAGGCTCCGAGGCAGGGTTGACAAGGCGTCCAATCCAGTTCATGACTTCTTGCAAACCCTTCTGGGTGTATACAGCACCGACATAAGAATTAAAGAGGAAACGAGCTTCTTCAGGCCTGTCAAGTACACTTCTGTCTGTGCAACGAATTTTAGCCTTTATTCCGTAAAGAGAAAACCAGTCTCCGATGTTCTTGTCGCTTAGCACATCAGCTTGGCGCACCTATGGTGCCATCTTAGCAATGCACAAAAAGGATATTTCTTGACGACTACGAACTTTGAGATCATGGGCGGGAAGCATCGGTTTCTCTGAGTACAACGTGTACACGACGAGCATACTGAGCACCGAGCTACCAAGCTCAGCCAGTCGCTCGGTATTTCCATGCACGGTATTCTCGTCAACGTCATTACCCAGCATAGACCGATGTGTATATACGTCAAGCATGAGGTCTCCTTGGATGGGAGGAAGTGGTGGCAGTGAGTGCTTTACGTTGTTCATGGCCATCGTGGTATGGATAAGACGTCGACTCCCTTGTTATCACTTGATAAACCTGCTGAGTGCTCAGACAACTGTGTTCGGCGTCTGTCAATACGTTGGAGCGCTTAATGTGCCATGTTGGTACTCACAAAGACAGACTAATGTGATTGTGGAGCCTGGGATCGCGATGAGTGACCGCAACCTAAGAAACCCTGGGCACGTAGTATGGTGTATGCCTGTCTGTCGTTCGAGATTTTCGTATGAAATCAAAACACCTGCAAGACAGATCAGCTACGACTCAACATGTACGTAGAAGGTGAGAGAGTTCTCGGAGTCGGGACACATTACCCCGTCAAATCCAGAGTTGCCTTTTTTGTTTGAACAATCGTTGGCGGTCACGTGCATTCATCCTTTCTCCAGACTTTCACTGGCAGGTTCGTGACTTTGCAGTTTTCTAGAACTTAGTATTGCGTCTGGTTTATCTGACCGTAATATAATAAGCTAGAGTTTTATATGCCTGGCGAACCAACGCTGCCTCCAGGCGAACAGCCACTCATACCAGAACGGTTCCTCGACGTGCCCTCTCAACGTTTATATTACTTGAGTTTGGGCTTGCTACTGCAGGTGAGTGGCTTTAAAACAAATTCCAAGTTCTTTCTGCTCGAGGTCTCCTTTCAAATTCCATGCCTTTAGCGTGCTACCAAAACATCACGAGTCTGACGCGTTTCTATTCTTGGCAGGCCATCAAGGTGTTCGATGTCCTCCAAAACATCTTCGCGTCCGATGCAACGACATACTATGGCAGAAAATGGCTTATAATCGATTTTGCATACATCGCGACGCTCTCTCGGCTCCGAATACCACGTTTGAAGTACAGCAGGGCTGTTGTCTTGCTCCAAATTCTGTCTATTTGGTTCCTCGATGGGATATTGTTTGGAGGAATCAGCTTAAATCTTGGGTTAATGGGATCCTCTGAAATAAGTAGCGTACCCTCAGGAATTCCAAGTAAGCTGACCACCCATTCATGTCTTGACCGAGCTCATGATATTATACAAGATCGACCAGACCTTCCATCTACTCCAGAACCGTTCCGTCTCTCTGATATCTTTGCTCCACTAACGTTCGGTCTCTTTTCGTTTGATACAAATTCCAAAGATGCCCGTCTGCTTGGCCAACACACGGTCCGTATGTCTCCTATCAGCACTGCTCATTTCAATCCACAATCCCATACTTTCTGTCTCCCGCCTGTCTCGCCTGTGCACGTGCTCGTCCCAATCCTTGTGAACAACACAACACCGACTAATGTGCGCTATTCTTTTACTCCACTTGGCTCGGGGCGCGTGGAGTACGTGGAATTGGGAATGAAGGAGTTAAAAGCAATCGAACAAGCTAGAGCAGAAGGGCTGCAGGTTGTGCGAAACAAGGATGCGGGTGGGTATAACGAGTACGATGATGAAGATGAAGAAGAAACCGATGCCGGCACCCGCCTCCAAAAGACACAAAGCTTGGTGCATCTTCGCTTTTCCAAGCCAGGGACCATAAGGCTTGACCGGGTGCTTGACAATTCAAACGTTGCAGCACGTCTTGTTCACCCGGTTGAAGTGACCGTTGTACCCTGTCCAACTGCCCAGTACACTGATGATGTTGTGCAAGATGTTCGTTGTGCAGGTGAAACATCTGGTGTGGACCTTACCATCGATATACGAGGCGTTCCTCCGCTGAGCCTACAGTGGTCGAAGGATGTCAACGGGAGAAAGGAATATTTCCTTGTTGAAGGCATCGAAGACAGCGGCCACTCGCATACAGCACAAGAGGTCGCTCGCGCTCGTATACCTCAGAAACTCAAAGTTCCATTGTCTTTATCATTGGATGCTCTCGGCAAGCACACGTATAACTTGGAGAGTGTTATCGATGGCATGGGAAATGTTGTACATCTCAACGAAGGGTATCGTGACGCGAAAATAACACGGTCCATTTCTGTTCTGCGCCGTCCGAGCGTGTCGTTCAAAGCATGTGGTCCAGGCAATCCAACTTCACTCCTGATTGGCTCAGAGGTTTCAGTAGCATTAACAGTATCCAACGCAGACCCCATGGATGGGCCATGGGACATCGATGTGATGTTTGAGCCCGCCAGTGGGAATGGCAAGCGCATGAAGCCATGGGACAAGAAACTACAGGCCCAGGAAAACAAGGATGACGTCATACTAAAGGCAGGCGTCCCAGGGGAGTATGTTGTTACTGGCATTAGAGGAAAAGTAGGTTATGCACAAATTCTTTGCATGCCGATCCTAACCATGCAATCATAGTATTGCGATGGCGATGTGCTTGCTCCTGAAACCTGCAAGGTCATTGAGAAGGCGATGCCCACCGCAGAAATCGAGTGGAAGAGGATTCATGAATGGTATGTGCCTCGTTCTGGAAACCATTCCTCTCTAAAGTCTACTCAGTTCCGGCGACACAGGTGTTTCTGCATCCCTTGTCATGCATGGCACTCCTCCATTCCAAGTCTACTACCGCTCACAGCGTGATGCGGAGCCCCCACGTGATCTTGTTAAGACATTCACATCGTCCCGTGGCGAGCTCACCCTGCAACCGGAGCACAGCGGTCACTACTATTACACTTTTGTACAACTCAGTGACGCCTACTACAAAAAAGTTGCGCTTGATGGCCCGAGCATTGACCAAATCGTACATCCTCTAGCAGCTGCAGACTTTGTAGGCGGTCGCGGAAGGAGGGTCGTCAGCAGTTGTGAGGGTGTGACAGTGGGCATTGAGGTTGATTTAAGGGTGGGCAGTCTTGTCAGGTTTGATAGGCTGACGCTAATGCACATCCGCAGGGCACGCCACCTTGGAACTTGGAGTTGCAGGTTGTAGGTCCACGCAGTACAGGATGCATTGGAAATCACCGATATCAAAACGTCGCCCACGAGGATATTGGTGCCCATACCCAGTGTTATTGACAAGGAGGGCGGAACATTTGACGTTGAACTAGGTAGGCTCGAAGGTTGTTGCTCGATGGGGTTACGCTAATCCGTTCACTCAGTGAGCGTCGTGGATAGCTATGGATGCAGACGACCAATATCAGTTCCTGGCGTCTCTGTGAATGTCAGGAGAATGAAGGCAAGTTATGATGACTGTGACATGCGAGTCGAAGTTTTAATTCCGTATTCAGCCGACCGTCAAGTTCTACGGCAAGCATGGCCAACGGGATATCATTATTTTGGAAGATGATGGTGCTGACCTGCCACTTCGGCTGACAGGCGATGGGGTAAGTCAGATTACTTAACTCCTGCCGAGCAGAATTCATGTTCGCCTACCCTTAGCCGTGGAAAATCAAGTACCGTCACAAGGGCAATCTAGATCAGGTGTTCACTGCTGTGTTGAAGTCACCTAATGATTATATCCATGTCACACAAAAGGGTGTCTATGAAATTATTGAGGTAGCAGTCCATTGCATAGTCATGAGATATCTTGTTCACATGACATGTTCTATCCAGGTCACAGATTCTCAATGCCCTGGATCCGTGATCGAAAGTGAGAACACTTATACCGTTGACTGGGTGCCACGACCATTTGCTCGACTGGATCCTGCAACAGTGTGTACCGTCGAGCCATATAATAGATCACACATCCTTCCTCCGATCTGCAAAGGTCAAGACGCCCATGTTGACCTCGAGCTCACGGGTGTGTCCTCTCAAACGAAGTTCATTGCATTGGCTAACGTTTCCAAGGCCGACCTCCCTTCCAGATTATGTACAACATTGCGCGCAATGACGAAGCAGGGGGTACAATAGTTCTCGACCAACCAACGTTCAGCAGCATCCAGCCTCACACACGTTTCCAGCTGCACACGTCGATCGTCGGGCGCAAGTATTATGAAGTCAAGCAAATCGGGGACAGCGCATATCCTCTTGCTAAGCACAAGAACGCTGTCATCCCTCGTTCAGAGCGCCTTCTTTTCGAGCAAGAGGTCATGGCAAGGCCGTCAGCAAAGTTTAAGAACGACAATAGAATTCTGTTCTGCCTGAATGATGCACTTACTTCTCGTGAGGCTATCTCAAATGATGGTGGTGTTATCCAGCTAGACGGGACACCGCCTTTCCAGCTCGCGCTGTCCATCAGGAATCTTGCCGCGAGCCAGGTGCACAGGGAAACAGTCGAGGTGCACGATAAGACCTGGATACTTGATCTTCCCTCTTATCGCTTCACGTCCATCGGCCCGCACCAAATCACAGTCGAGTCCGTCCAGGACTCATCGCACTGCGAACAGAAAGAGCTCCATCCCTTGCGTCGCTCTATATGGGTTGACGTTGCAGAATCCGCTGCGATCACCCCTGTCGACAAGAGAGTAGATTTCTGTGTCGGTGATGTAGCCCAGTTCCAGCTCGAAGGCACGCCGCCTTGGTCCATCGGGTGCGTTTGGCTGATTTATCACATTTTGGTTGTTGACAGGGAGGATGCTCTAGGTACCGCATCAATGGCAAGTCTTACATCCAAGAAGCCAAGGAGTCCCCAGTTTTCTCTCATGCATCAACAAGCGGGGGAATTCACGGTCACATCTGTGTCGCAGCAGCAGAAGCTATGCAAGGCTACTATCACTGACTTGCAGTTTAGTGTCCATCCTCTCCCAGCTGCCCAAGTCGGTCACGGGAAACGGATATTCCAGGATATTCATGAAGGTAATTGCGGTTTCGATGCATGATGATTATGCTGTGCTGATATACGTGTAGGTGATCAAGCAGAGATAGTCTTCACGCTGATCGGAGAACCACCATTCACATTCACTTACCAACGAGCCGAGCCAATTCCCAAGAAAGGAGGCAAACCAGGAAAAGTCCTGGAGACGCATACCGTGTCGGGTGTCACCACGCACGAATATTCCTATATTCTCCGCACTTGAAGGTCAGTTTCTACTTGGTTTACACGACTCCAGACACGACTGATTTGCATGTTGTTGCAGGGACGTGGACAGTAACATCTATCTCTGATCGCCACTGTCGATATCCCACACAGTCAGATGGCATGGTAGAAAAGACACGACACTAGGCTTCGAGATATGAACGCCATCTGACTATAGTATATCTCATGCCAGTAGCCACTGTAGCTTTAGACCAATAACATAGCATCAAACATTTCAATCGCGTACGTGGCTAGTCTCGTCACTAGCCACCTTAATCCTGAGGCCTGATGTGGCGAGGGTTGATTTGCCTGGTAATATTTTACCCACCACTTGGCAGATGATTCAAGGATATTTAATTGTCACGAGTCTACGTAAATCAATTATACATTCACATCTCTGTCCTTCCTCTAAACCTGGACGGATGAGATGTAGAACCACTTCGAAACTGGGACATGTAAGTTATACTATGCAGGACGGAGGGGAGGAACAAGTACTTACTGGAGGGATCGATGGGTGCAGGAGGTTGCCTGGAGTCGGCAGGAACGTTAGCGTACGTAACGTCACTACGAGCAACGAAACCTGGCGAGCTCGAGTTGGAGAGATTGCGGCTGCAGAATATTCAGTTTTCAGCAACTAGGACAAAACAAGGAAAAGTCGACTAACATAGAAATCTCGTAGGTAGGGGTCTTAGCGGGGCTGTCACCGGTAATGAGACGGCGCCACGCCTCGTTACACTCGTGGATGATCTCCGTAGCATATTTCTTGTTCTTGGCCTCACCAGAGAAAGCAAAGGCGTTCTCACCCTTGCCATCGGGAATCTTGTAGATCCTAGCAAAGGCTATAGCTCCTTCTCAAGCTAATAAGATACAGTACATACCTGAACCACTCATTGGTAGCCCTGATCAACCCAGGAAGGTGGCGCTCTACGTCTTCAATGTCGTTAAGCTTTGATGCGAGGGGGTCATGCACATCAACGACGATCACTTTCCAGTCAGTCTCGCCCTCATCAAGCAGAGCCATGATACCGAGAACCTTAACCTGCTTAACCTGACCGACGTAGCCGACCTGTTCACCGATCTCACAGACATCCAATGGGTCGTTGTCACCCTTGGCTTTTGTCTCAGGGTGGAGAGCAGCCGGATCCTCCCAGGTCTTGCGATGATCGATGATGCTCAGCCAACCGAACAAGAGTGAGAAACGAAACAATGCTCACCTGAGGGAAAGCACCGTAGTTCCAGATGTACCCATGATGGGGGAAGCAGTTACGGACGAAGCGCAAGCGACCCTTTTTGATGTCCTGTTTAATGGGATTGAAGGGCTCTTCCTTAGAGATCTCCATCTTCGCATTGGTCCAGCGAGGGACCTCAACGATCATGTTGAGGATACCATTGCTCTGGTCGGCAAAAAGAGGAACATCGTGAAAAGATGATACAACAGAGTTATTGTGCTCGATGAACACTCGGTGTTCTGATAATATTCGAGCTGATCAGCTGGCACGATAATTGTGGTATGATCACACTGACCGAGAGTGTTAGGCGCGCCGATGAGGCGAGTACCAAATGCTAGAAGCGTGTTAGTAAAATTACAGTCTGGACGACGAAAACCGTACTGGAAACCATTGATGGGCGTGATGAAGAAATTAGTCTAACTTGTTGGGAGAGACGACGAACTGCTATCGATCCTCCGGTCATATCCGTCAACTTAAACTTACCTGAAGTAAAAGTTGACTTGTGCTATTAATTACGAAATTAATATAGTGCGTCGTGGGAGTGGGGTCTACTTGGACCCGATCCGCTGCAGTCCGCTGTGCAGTTAGATAATTTATACAGATGACCTGATAGGACCAACAATGTTGTCGAGGACTGCTGACGATCTGCCAACAGAAGGTAGAGGATGAAATCGGAGACTAGATATCATGATCTTAGCGCCCACGAAGTGCATAATTTTAACTATTCGAATATTACAAATATTAGAGGATACCAACTTCCCATTGGATTTGCTCGCTGGCACCAGCTTTTGGCTTCGAAAATGCCCCATTGAAGTCCAGTCGAAGCAATAACCTCTCAACATGCCGGCGGACTTCTCCCTCTCCCTCAAATCCCTTGGACACCTTTCCTCGGATGGACGTGCGCTGTAATGCTGTTGCATTTGCCACGCTAGCGTTCATCAAGATGGACTTTGAGGCATCACTAGTGGCCGTGAAGGGCTGCTGGGAAGTTGAGAGCGACAGCTGCTCGTAAAACAAATCAAGCAAATTATGAAGGCTCTGTCGTTTGAGACGGTCAGCATCGATAGCCAACACTGGAAACAGAAAGTAGTACCTCATTGATCTCTGCCACGACTTGGAACCGTTCCTGTACCATGGCACCCACCTTATCATCCCCACCAGGTGTTAAACTCCCCTCAAACAACAAGGCAGGCAGAACGTCTCCACCCCATCTCTCGACCTGCGCAACAAACCGCTCGCACACCTCGAAAATCGGCCGGAGGATCGCAGTGAGAGCGGGATTAGACAGCAAGCACCCCGTCAACAGCCGCTCGAGATACGTCGTATGGATATTTCGCAGCGTGGTGAAATCAAGGTAGGTTGAGGTGTCTGTATTGGCTTGGCCGGCAATGTTCTGTGAACTGGGGTGCTTGCCTACGCTCTCTGCACGTCCGCGACTTGGGTTTCCCAAGAGATCCTTCAGTCGTCTAAATTCGACGTCTACGACGTCAACCATGACATAACCGAGAAGTGTGTCAAGGAACCATCCCATATCCCTCACGACGCCCCACCCGCAGCGTAACAGTTCTCTACGCGCTTCGAGGTCTTCGGCAGTACCACCTTCGCCAAGACCTGTCCATCGCCGTCGCGCACGTTGTGCGTTGGAGAGCGAGGTCCAGCAAGTGTGGATCTGAGTGTGGGTTTTGCGTAAAGAAGAAAGGTAGTTAAAAAGAGCTGCGTATATCTGAAGATCTGAAGGGTGTAGAAACAGATCCAGAGGCCAGGTGACATCGTACGATAGTATGAGATTTGTGCCTAAAAGGAGATCATCAAAGGATGTGACCCCGGGTGAATTACTGGCGACAGATGAAGCTAGTGCTTTGGAATTTGCCAATGAGGGTAGGAGGGGTCTGAGGGACCCGGAAGGGAGCTCGAAATGAAGATGTAAAAGTGACGGATCATGTTGAGCGCTTGTGCCAAGAGACGCTCGGAGGAGCGCTAGATTTAAATCTTGTTCTCGAATTACTGACGACGCTCCTGATCGTGTCGTGAGCCGCGATATCTTCAAGCGCTCAATCTCACGGATGAGCGCTAAGCTGAATTCACCATTGCGCAAAAGGAAGTAACTCGCCCTACCGGTCAATTGTCAGTCTGCCAGATTCCAACAAAAAATAAAAAGATAAAAGCAGGGCTCGGGAGGATCACATACAATGATATAACGGCATCTTCGACATCCTTCCGCGTCAGAACGTTGAGCCACAGCCATTCACTGACATTTGTCCTGATCTGCGAGATCACAAGGTCGAATTTATATTGATCCTCGGGCAAGACAGTCTCAAGTATATTGGCATACTCAAGCGCCTGCTCGCGTGGCAGTTGATTCTGCCACTTCTTGGCTTTTATGGTTGCAACGGCCCGACCCACATAAATGATAGATTCCTTCGTTTGAGGAGAGATGCAAGAGGGCATAGTGCCATCTAAAAGCGTGAAATCTTCCGATGCTAAAGGATCAGTGGGAGTAAGGGATCCATGAACCAGGAAAGCAGACAGCTGGCTCCGCCAAACACGTTGGACGGCCACAGAAAGGCGTGATATGATATCGGCAATCCGATAGACGCCAGTCTTTGAACGGGCAAGCAGCATGTCAATGAGGGGACCGGGCTGCCAGTGCTTCTGAGCTTGGAGCTGGTTCATCAAGGTCTCTAGCGCCGTGAGCGGAGAGTCCCATTCTGCAAAAGTCGCTCGTACAGCTGAAAGCGGCACGAAAGACCCGCTGGCAACGAGATCAGGATCGCGTTTCAAGACCTTGGCTTCTGTATCTACCACGAGTTTTTCGTACTCGTCCTTTAGAATCTGGTTTAATGTTGCGCAGAGCGCGCAGACATAACGCGACTTGGACCGGGAGAGGATCACACACGCCTTCTTTATACTGCGGTATCTAGAAGCTATGTGTCCAAGGGCTTCAAGACATTGCTCTTCGCCTGGATGTAGTAATGGCCTGAAAGCAGGGTGTAAATTGTGATCTGTTGGAAACAATGACGAAGAGTGGCCTGCAAGGACTAGCAAGACCTCTGCAATCATGTCGGGAGAGTCCTAAACGTCAGTTTGGCTGAGAGATGAGCACATAAAACAAACAAAACTCACTTGAAAGATGTCCTTAAATCTAAAACTTTGAACTTGCAATTGGTTGATTGTTGAGGTGACTGGCAATTGGGTGACTGACAATATCAATATTAGATCATGTGTAAATCAGGTGATCATCGATATAAATTACTGGCAGGCGGGCCGACATCTTGAAACGTATCCATACCCATGGCAGACGATGAGCACGAAGTTGTAGAGCGTCAAGTCGGCAAAGGATTTGAGGCCCGCTTTGACCTCGACGATGCATTCTCCGACGGTGAGGATGATAACCTCGAGTTCAGCTCCGCAGCTATCAGGAAACATCTCGCCGAGAACCCGAGTTGGGTCGGAAATGATGACAGAGAAGATGACGGGGAGACAGAGTACAGTTCTGCGCGCGACCAAGACACGTCGATATCAACATTTTGTCTCGATGGGAGCTCAAACTCATATTTAGGGTCTAGATCTTCTTCCTCGTCACCACCACCGCTGACTGCGGAAGAGCAACCTGACGAGCAGGAGGTTCCTCAGGACTTCTCTGATATCACACTCTCAGAAGAACCGAGTGCAAACGGACAATCGACTAGCCATGAAGATACCCAAGAGGAGGATGCCTCCCCTCCACGAGATACCTCCCCTCTGCGGGATATGAAGTATCCCGCCGTTCACATCGACATCAGTAGATCACCGCCAAGTCGTGTAATGATGAGTACGGGCGCAGAAAGTAATTGCAAGGATCATCAGGAAGACGGAGCGGTACATCCCGTCTCGAATACATTTTCCTCCTACCTCCCTGCGCCTGTTCATGATATTCCACCACTACCTCCATCCCCATCTTCCCCGCTACCCAAAAGCCCAACAACCCCAACTATCACAAGTCATAGAAGACAAACGTACTCAGCGGGACCAAGCGCCTTCCAGAAAGTAATGAGCCAGACACGTCCTCATTTCCTGCCTCCGAAGAACCGTCAAGAAGACCAGAAACATATGGCAGACTGGCAGGCCATGATGAAACAAAGTCGTGTTGCAGGTCATTTTCTAGCCACATTAATCCTGGCTAAATGCTGATTGATATCAGAGGAGAAACGGCGGAAAGCACTACAAGAACGACGATTAGCTCGCGAGCTCAAGATTGAGCAGTCAATGTACAAATGGGAGAAGGAGATACTCCCTGATTGGCGAGTCGTTTATAAGAATCCCAATCTCCGCAGACTTTGGTGGAATGGTATACCTACAAAACTACGCGCTTCCATGTGGCAGCAAGCTGTTGGCAACGCACTCGCTCTAAGCAAAGGTAGGCATCGGATATATGCACGTATTATCTTTTCACGATAACTTTTATCATGTTTCAAGATAACTACAAGAATTGTCTCAGTCGAGCTACCCGCGCACTTTCGTCCGGCTCGTTTCCTGCTGAAACATTACAAGCTATGGAGCAGGACATCCTGTCCACCCTTCCCGCCTTGCACATCTTCCACCCCGAAACTGGGCCGCTCTACCAAGACCTCAGGGATATGTTATGCGCATGGGTCGTCTCTCGTGCAGATGAGGGCCTGGGATATGTGCACGGCACCGCCAAGATCGCCGGGATGATATTACTCAACATGAAGCCGCAGCAAGGCTTCGTAATGATGAGAAATCTCTTGGAGAGACATTGCATGAGGTCATTATATAGCAGCGTTGCTGCTAAGGATGATGTGAGCGCCGTAGATTAGGCTTGGATCAGAGTCTGACTGAATCGCAGTGTTTTAGGTTGAAGCCTATTATCGGTGAGCATGAGGACATGAGTGAAGGTATCTGTTTTTATGCTGCTTTTCAGGATATTCGACACGCTCTTAGCTGACTGCATGCCGAAGAGTAAGACTCCGTGTGTCATCTTTCACCCATTCGGCTTATTTTATTTTCACCAGTATACTTCAATTTCAAGCAACACCAGATATCACCCGGTGCATATCTCCCTGACTGGCTTATCCCGCTATTCTTGGACCACTTGCCCTTCGAAGCATGCGCACGCCTATGGGACGTTCTCTTACTGGAAGGAGATTCTTTTCTTTTCCGCGCTGCCCTAGCTGTTCTTGCGGTCCTTGAACCTCGGCTATTCTTCCCCGACCGACAGGAGCTTCTAGATCTCCTCCGGTGGGTAACTCTTTGATCATTTTATTACACTGCTCAAATTCAGCGATGTCATTGCAGAGGTAAAAACAAGGCTGCGCTAGAAGTAGCCAAACGGGAGGGGCGTCTACTGGATGGTGCAAAATATGACATCTACGGCGTGGATGAAGAGACACTTTGGGAACGCATTGATAGTATGGAGGACTGGTGGAAGGAGTCTACATGGAAACGTCTGACGCAGCGAGAACTGCCAGATTTGTAGATTGAAGCGCCTGGAGTGCACTTGCAAGAACATCGCGTTCGAGTCGTCATGGGGAGAAAGGCGATTGTTATTATACTACAATGTGCAGAGCAGGCAGCTCAAATCACGCACACAGGTAATGCAAATATCACATAGGATCAACGAGCTGTTTCCAACCGACTATGAGGATAATCAATTCACTGTAATCAATTCATCAGCTGAGCAGCGGGAACTGCTAGCTTTGCAGCTTCATCGAAGATAGTGCATTTGTAACGCAACATCGAGGCATTGTAGGTACCGTATGAATTTATCCAGCACTATCCTCATCCTCATCATCGTCCACCGCGTCCTTGTAGAACGCGTACATTCTCCGCCGATTTGCATCTCGGGTTTCTGTTTCACTTGCGACATCGAATATTTTTTGCAATATCGACTTACGCACAGTATCTACATCCATGACTTGATCGCCGTCTGAGCTAGAGGTGTAGGCGTTGACCAGTAGCATTGAATAATCAGAAGATGATGTGCGCGCTTTTTTGCGGCTTGGAGGACCTGACGAAGACTTTAGCGAATTACGCAAAGGCTCGAACAACGATGATTGAATGTGCTTGTAAGTCGTATTTGTAGGCGTCCGTGCGGCGAGGCAGACGAAAGGTAATAGCAGCGTGGACAATGGCACTGGAGGTGGTGATTCCGAGCTTATTAGCGCCTTTTCAAGCTCCTCAAGGTATATCTCCGATAAGTGGAATGCGAGACTAGCTGGTACGCGTATATCGTTGGGACTGCAAGGATAACTATGGTCTGCTTTTCCGATAATTTTACGAGGAATTCTCACCATAGCGGTCCGTTAGGGCCAGATAGTATCGAGTTGTACTCCTCGATGGTGGAGCTGTCCCATTTTGTCCGCATAAGAAACCTGAAGCTCGCATTCACAAACTTCCTGACGAGCATATAGTACTTATCCATCCTTAAAGCCAATATTAGTGTCTGAAACTTCACTCTGTACACACACACATACCGAAGACGGTCAATTCCATTCCATTCTCTAACTGTCATTGTCCAAAAGCCCCGCAGAAAATTGAGTGACGAAGGTACGTCAGTTATCGTAAGTGTGAGCTCCGCTAGCTCCCCAGCCAGCGCCTGCTGCACGAGTGGCTTGTCTGACATCCAGAAGCCTGGAGTATGACAACAGATATGACGTGGACGATCGAAGATGGGTGTGGAAACATACAATAGAAGATGCCCTTCCATAGCTTAGCCATTTCAAGATCAGGCAATACATTTTCGGAGTCACTGGACAGGAAAGCAGCAAGGTTTTTTACGGCTTTGTCCCGTGTTTTCTTTTCTGCAAGAAGTCAGCAAAGAAGAGCAAAACTCTTTCTTTTAGCACACCTGACGATGCAAGATATTTGCCCAGAGGCGGGACGGCAGGAGTGGATGTAGCAGACATGAATATTCAATGTTACAAAATCTTGACCAGATTCCCTCAAGGAGCACGTGATTTTGCGCCAAAGGGGAGTACCCATGCAGAGCCGACAGGGGAATGAGGAGCAGGTGATCATCAATCATACTTTCAACGACGACGGCGACGGGCAGGGACAATTCTCGGCATTTTGGAGCTCTCACGTGGCTTTCAAAGCTCGAAGACTACATATAAAGGGCCGTAGTACAGACAGGAGGACTTCCAGTACTCGTCATCATGTCGAAAGGACCCATTCACATGCCATGGTGAGCGCTTGTGTCAAGGAGATATTGCCAGTTTTCATTGACAATTTAAAGTCCTTGATGTCTCTCTTGGGAGACCAGCAGAGGGGGTGGAGGTTAACATTCAGACCTACCATAAAGGACAGAGAAATGTCGACATATTCAGTCCATTTGCACATGGGTACGTCGATCATCTTGAACACCTGCTAACCAGCCGACCATCGTACTTTGCAGCGTCACAGATGCCGATGGGCGATGCTTGAACATGCTGCCTCCACGAGGATCTGATGAGGCTAGGTTGCAGAATAAACAAGTGGTTGCTGGGACTTACAAGATCGTCTTCAAGCCGAAGGAGTATTTTGAAAAGACAGGTAGAAAATGTTTCTATCCCTGGGTGGAGGTAAGATTAGTTTGCTAGCTAAGCGGTGCTTGTTCCATGACATCTTATCCATGTGCGCAGATTACTTTCGAGATTGAAAACCCAGAAGAACATTACCACATCCCACTTTTGATTAGCCCGTATTCCTTTACCACTTACAGGGGAAGTTGAGTGTATGTGGAATGAAGCGATCGAGGAACCCGTTGTCCAGACAGACATTGTAGTATCATAACGTTACCTTGTTTTAATAATGATCCCCCACAATGACTTCGACGATCGAATACAAATTAATGCCAGTGGAAAACAATGATCGTGGTGAACAAATGAGAATGTCTACACGCATCTAACAGACATCATACAAAGACCTTGTCATATGTCACACCCTTGATATTACCACCGCGCATGGATGTCTTAACATTGTACAGGAATTGTTCGCGATTCTTTCTTAGTTCTTCTGCTGCCTCTGTGAAACGCAGTCAGACAAGCTCATACATCAGGAAGCAAATTTAGCGAACCCTTGTTCAATGGATCATCTGCATTAGGCTCCAAGAAAAGGTATTGTAGGCCGACCATGACCGAGTTCAGATTCAAGACAGGTTTCCAGTCTTCTCGGAGAATATTCAAACACACGTTTCCCTCGAGGTCGACATTTGGATGGTATATCTGTATCAAACAGATTTAAAACAGCCTATCTTGAGATAAAGGAGACACACCGTTTGCATGCACTTGACCTTGGGTGGCTCGTGTGGATAGTTGGTGTTGATGGTGAAAGAGAAAGTGAAAGCACCACCTTTATACATGCCTGACAAGTTAAGTTAGTAAGGCAGGTATTTCTGGTCTCCAGAAGAGACACCTTCATCAGGGGTGATGGTGAGTACAAAGTTCAGGAGGTCGGTGGGGTCCGGGAAGTCAGTCTTCATGGTGGGAGGGAGGTCAAGCTCGGTCAGATCTGACATCGCGTACATTCATGAGTCCATGAAACATAAAACGGGAAAGCCGGTACAAACCTTTCTGCACTCGTATCTGTGCAGCACTTGTCTTTGGCCGCTTCTTGGTTGCAGCGTCCTCATTCTTCTTCATACTCCATATCTAAGCTCAAGAGGATGGTAAGCTTGCTGTATCGGAACTCTGGTACAATGTACAGACCTTGATCATAATGGCAGTCTAAGGGAATGTACAAGTGATAGTTATGGCGAAAAGTGCCTAATTACAATGGGAGGGATGGGGGAACAGGGCGAACTAGTGCGGAATGTGCCGAAATAGCTGTCTTCCGACCGACTCGGAAGGTGCAGTGTTTACTTGCAAGTCTCCTCGAGGCCTCATGCGCATTTTTGACAGCTGGAGTTCAACCATGTTCGAGCGGTAGAAATGTCATCGGAAGAGATTGCTTCTACATCAAGGAAGTTTCATGCTACCAAATTCACGTCGCCTTCCAGTTCAGCCCAGAGACCATTCAAGTTTACATTAAAAATCAGGCTAGTACAGATATAATCTAGCCGTTGAGGGCCCTTAGCGCTCAGGAGCGACGCATGGCTTGAATTGGGGATGACCTTGGATGGACAAAGGTATCCTTTGATGGGTCTCACCTTCAATGAACTTGAAGTTGCTCCTCTCGGGAGTAGCTTAGAGCAAGTGCCCAGCTGTCTACTATTAGAACCTGTGACTTATCTTTATAAATAACTTATCATCATCACATTCGCTGACTCGGATTTCCACCATGTCAACGCTATCAGAAACCCTTCCAGTCATTGACCTTGATGTCTTCTTATCTCAACCTACACAATCAACTAGAGTGCTAGAGGAATGCCACAAGGTCCATCTCATATTACCAATGGCATGATCTGGCTAGTTCTAATAACTCGAGTTACAGGCTGCCACTGCATTCATCCAATATGGGGCACTCCTTGTTCATGATTCTCGCGTATCAGAGGAAGACAACGATTCTTTCCTCGATCTCGTTGAGGACTATTTCGCGCAACCTATCGAGGACTTACAGAAGGATGAACGGCCAGAGATTCATTATCAGGTTGGCGTCACCCTTGAGAATACAGAAAAGCCCAAATGTGCCGTGGATGAGCCGTGCTTGGATATTATCGCCAACTTGGACCCAGCCGAACGCCCATTAGATGTTTCTGGGCACCATCCTGACCCCAAGTGCAGGTTCTTCTGGACAATGGGAACTCCCCCTCCATATGAGACCGAGTATCCGGCACTAAATGCTCCAAATGTCGTGCCGCAGGCACCTTGCATCAGTGAGAAGTGGGAATCCACCATGGAGAAGTGGGGACATTCAATGAAGAATGCGTGAGTCTTCCAGATGCATTATCTATAGGCTGTCGCTTACATGAAAAACAGTGTCGAGAATATTGCAGAAATGACAGCGATTGGCCTCGGACTTCCTCGAGAATTTATCAAGGACGCAGGGAAATATGGGTCAGTATCTCATACATCATTCTATGGGGTATCACATTGATGCGGTGGATAGCCCTCATCTACTTGGCCCAACGGCTTCTGATTTGGTGAAGTATGGGCAAAAGGATACCATACTTGCCGGCTTTCATACAGACCTCAACTGTTTCACGATTCACGGTCGCTCACGGTATCCTGGGCTCAACATCTGGGCGCGTAATACCGGAAGGCGCATCCCCGTTAGATTCCCACCCACTGGCCGTTACCTACTTGTGCAAGCAGGAAAACAGATTGAACATCTGACCGGAGGCCTTATCAAAGCTGGGTTCCATGAGGTAGTCGTGAATGACGCTACACTGCAGGTTATACACCACTGAATTTTATGATACAAGTGAAGAACTGACTTCATCTGTCTAGATCGTCGAGCGGCGTAAAGAGAGTCACCCTGACCGACCAAATATTCGCATATCATCAACATTTTTCTGGCACCTCTCGTCCGATTATGAGCTCGGTCCGATCCCTAAGCTATCTGAGTGTGCAAATGCGTTCAATTTGAGTCAGGGAGCTGATCAGCAGACAACTTATGAACGGATGAAGGTTGGACAGCAGGTTCAGAAGTGAGTGCCAAATGTCACCACCCCCGAAGCCAGTCCTTACTAATACTCTGTCAGTGAACTCAAGCATATTGCTCTCATGGCATAAACACTTAATCGTTAGATGCGTCAGGATACGTAGTGCAGGCATGACACGTTGGACAACAGCACACGCACACTCGGACATGCGTGCTCAATGTATATACCAGCAGTGTATGCGTGGAAGAGGATATCTCTGACTTCACCTGATAGTTGGCCCACCCACATCTGGTAGTTCTAGACTGTTATGGATGATGAAACTTTTTGAATAAGAGCCGAAGCTATTGCGACGAGAAGTCACCAAATACTCGAGTCACCTGCAATTTAATTGTTGCCGCATTGAAGTTTCTATCGGGGTAACACAGCAGTCAAAGCAAGAGCTTCATGTGTCACGAATGTTATGATGGGTAAAGGCTGACACAGAAGCAGTTTCCGCTCATGCGCAGATAATCAATACATTCACGGATTGTTTACCTGCCGCCAAGTGGTCCCTTTCCCTATTCAATGTGTATGCCGCACCTCCTGACTCTCCGAGAACATGATTGGGAGAACATGCGTCTTCTACGTGATTTTGATGAGAAGCTGCTTAGCGAGATCTTCGTATTGAGGACTAACGGCCTGTGACTTGTAATGTTAGACAACGAAGCGGTGGTGGGAAGTGGGATGCGAGTCAAAGTCAAATTGACTGCAGTAAACTCGTTGGGCGACATAAGTGCTTGCAAGTCGTAAAGCATCGTTGCTAATGGCTATTAGGGTCAAAAAGTGGGTACGTCCAGCCACAGTTGATATTGATGAGGGAATCACAAGACAACCATCCAAAAAGAACTCCCACCTATCGTTCAAGACTATAACAACAAGGCCATATCCGTGTTGATATGATGCGGAGTAAGAGTCTGATGCTAACATCCATATTTAAGACTATGAGTGTAGCAACCGGAGCTGTAGACTCAGGCGGTAGCTGGAAATGACTCGGCGTGGATGAGAACATTATGGCACGCGTGATCGACAATCGGACGAGTGATATCGTATATCTCGTCGTTCTCAGGCTGTGCCCTTATCCATCGGTGCTGGCACTCCAGGTAGGCCTGTGGTGATTTAGAGAAGGAAAACATGAGAGTATGAACATAGATGAGATGTCCTATTAGTCTAAAAGTCTACCGCATTTGTGTAACAAATAGAATATTTCAAGCCAGAAGTATAGCACGCACCGTGGTCAACTTCACGTCAGATCTGGTAGAAGCTAGAGTGTTCCCTGTGTCCTCAAATTGGATCATTTCACACTCATATTCAGACACCGGTGTATAAGCTACAGCACGAGGAAACGTAATTGGCGGATAGGCTAACCTTGGTGTGATGACGGTTGGGATGTAATGGCTGATAACGACGTGTGTATAAAGTGTGAGATGATCAGATTGCCCAGAATAAGTCTCCTGCGACCAAAGATGGAACACGCTCATACACGTGGGCCAACGCGCTCCTTTGGCGGCGACCAAGTCCTTAGACTTGCGACTACGAAGACTTGATGTCGAAGAAAGATAGATGCGATACGACCTCACCCACGAAGGTGACTGACATTCTTCAGCGGCTGGAAAAATGCGGTGAAGTTGAATTCAGTAATTAATGTATAGGACATGCAAACCGGCGATGAAGCGGGTAGCCGTCAAGATAACATAAATTCCACTAATGCCCGCGCGGAACAGCCGCGCCAAAAACGCGGAGGACCGACTGAAGTTTTGCCAACATCTCATCCCACTCTGCATCAGGATCAGACAGCGCAGTGATGGCCCCTCCAGCACCAATCACCCAGTGCTCTGGCTCGTGAACACCAGGGTAGAAATCGGGATTATTGAATTTCGTCCACGAATGAGCATCGCATTCGTATCGGTCATCGTATTTGAAGCAACTTCGGATGGTAACAGACCAGTCACCACCACCTCCAGCGCACCAGTAACCGAAGACACCAGAATAAACGTTGCGTTCCTCGTCTTCCAGTGTTTGGAGGATCTCAACACTACGCTTCTTCGGGGCTCCAGTCATGCTACCTATGAAGTATATGTATATTAGTAACGCTTGAGTCAAGAACAAACTCTACGAGACATACCCGGGGGTAAGCTGCGTCTGAGAACCTCCCACCCCAGTGCGCCGTTGGCATAGTGGCTGGCAGTTTCATCGGCACCGTCTGCCGACTGGCCTTCGATGACGCTAACAAGCTGCCACACTGTCTTGCACTCCTCCACAGTGCAGAACTGTTTGACTTCTACATTCTCTCCAACAGCTCCATGCATATCATGTCGAATAAGATCGACAATCATGAGGTTTTCGGCAACCTCTTTCCGGCTGCCCCTTAGCGCTTGCTCAGCAACAGCACGGGTGATACTCGGGCCCTTTCGCATGGTGCCCTTAACGGGACATAGTTTATACGTGGTGTCAGGGGGGCGAGAGTAGGAAAGAAACCGCTCTGGTGATGAGGCCAGTAAGGTCGTTGGATGTAACCGAAGGTACGCAGCGTGAGGGGCGGGGTTGAGCTCGCGAAGATGTTTATAACGCTGCCAGGATGGGGAGTATGTTGATGAAGCCTTGGATGCCAACGGGTCGTTCACAGTGATGCGAGTATTAGCTGTAAGACACAGCTCATAGGATTCTCCGGCGAAGAGATGCTCCTTCGCAAGATTAATGCGGGATTTATAGAGGTCCCGGTCTGGTAAAATGACAGTAGACGTATTTGGTCGTGCCTTGGTTGAATAAGGCGTTGTATTATACGAAGAATATGTTGAATAATTACGAGCGGCAGAGTGAAGCTGTTCGGCCATTTCCGTCAGCCATTCGTCGTCGTCTTCCATGATAGATTGAATATAAATATGTCCAGAAGTTGAGTCGCAAATTATGCTGCGCTCTACGAACACGAGGTTGACATCGGGGTGTCTTGTCTGGCTACATGCCCTGTTGGCTGATACTCTGAGAGAGTCAGTGCCGAGTTCGTAGCTCAGGTAGCCAACAAGGCCACCCCAGAATGGGATTTCTGATGAACCCCCAGTGACCTTGCGCTTGTTCATAAAAGAAGTAAGCCAGGACCACACGTCATGAGATCCCAGATCTATTTGATCGCACGACTCCCCATTTGCCAAATGGACGAAACTATCTCCAATGCTGTATGTGACTCGGAGGGACGTCGCAGTCAAACAACCGATGATAGTGAACTGGCCTGGATGCGCAGCAGATTCCAGCATTACGAAGGGAGACGAGTCATCGTCGACGCCCAAGACCTCGCATATGTCAGGAGCAGATAGGCCCGGGATGTTCAATTTTATCATAGAAGTGGATAGTGGCGTGTCGATACAAGGGGTGCTTGGCAACGGGCGAACGTATGGCCACGGAACGCCAAAGATTGTATCTGCATTCTGATCCCATGGGCGTGTGACCCGCCCACGAGAAGAACTCCAATTCCGCGCTAAACGCCAGAAGTTCAACATGACTTCGATACCTCCACCCCGCGTGAGAACTGATTCAGGATGATACTGAACAGCCCAGAAGGGTCGAGTGCGATGTCTAAGGGCCATTACTACCCTCCCATTTTCCTCGTCATGACTCCATGCGAGTTCTTCCATGTTTTTCGCACCACTCAGCTCGACGTGGAGGGAGTGGTAACGAACGGCATCCACAGGACCGACACCTTTAAATATATCTGTGCCATTGTGCTCGACAGCAGATACGTGACCGTGTTTGACGACAGAAAGCCTGCGTAGATTAGCCCCGTATTCAAGAGCTAAACTCTGAAGGCCCAAGCAAACACCGAAGACTGGCAAAAGATGTGCATCATCAATCTTCCATAGGTCTTTGACGAGGCCAATGTCCTCTGGAATATCCGGAGATCCTGGGCCGGGACCAACAACGATGCCAGAGAAGTACGGCAGATAACATAATAGATTTTTAAGCTCTATATCATCATTCTTGATGATATGCACGTAGCAGTTTGGGATAGCCTGCCGACACAACGCTGCTAAGCTATTGAAAATAGATGAGTTACATTCCTCAGGGGGAGTATGAGGACCAACTTGTACGTGAAAGAGTCATATGAGTCGACCAGCAGAATCCTTGGGGGTTCAGGACTCATTGAAAACAAATCTGAGTAGAAAGGAAAACAAGAAAGTGGTAAGAGGGCAAGCCTACTTAATATAATGAATGATAAGCGGACAGATGAAGCTCATGAGTAAAATAAGTTGTAGAAAACCCGGATGGCAGCGTGAAGAACTGAAACTCTCGGAGTTTCGATTGGTTGCCGATCCAAGAAGAGCGCAAGATCTCATGAGTCACGTCACAGTGCCGCGTCACAGGCGCGTCACGACCCTCAAGATCTCAATGAGTGACCAAAGGCTGATGAACACACAATCCAGCGATAGTCTATCACAACAATGGTTCTCAAAGGTGCGTGCAACGTAGTCTATATCCCTGCCTGACTCAAATAATTGCTAGTTCAAATGCATATGCGTTCCACTGTTGGAGAAGTCTCAGCTATCTGCGGGGACCTGTAGCAACTGTCTTGCCTTTGCTGTCCAACCTTGAAAGCACACTACTCGATGCGGGTGGAACTGGCTTCACCCTATCTCAGTCCTTGGTGTCGTACATATTTTTTCCATTGTCCACAATCCTCCGCCGGAATGAGTCGTCTGCCATTCCGGACCAAATCCTGGAGAAGATATTTGGTATCATTGCCATTCTATGTGAAACTTGGTGGTGGTACTGCGACATCCAGATTTGGGATCAGATATTCAAGTTATCAAGCTCCATCATCGGGGGTATCGAAGGCAAGGGCAAGGGCAAAGTCAGGGATGATGAAACCAAAGAAGCAGCCGCACGATGTCTGTGGGCTATTCTTCGGGATCGTCGCGCAGAGGATGCGCCACAAGACTCACCCGAGGAAATTGTTGCACACGCGCGTCTCGCAGCTTCAAGCGCATTCTCAGAGCTTGCAATTCATGCCTGTTCTCGGACAGACCATCAATACACTCATCCTCACCGCAAAGTCTCCCCATCTCCCATTGCAGCGCATTTCGCTAAAGATTCTGCGTGCACTCATTGGCGTATATGCTTCAGAGCAATTTCTACCTTCCATCTTGCCCGGCGTTGTCAGCAGCATGACAAGAATCGCTCTTGGGATGTCGAGCAAGAAGGGATGGGTTAATGGAGACATCGTCGCTCTGAGCCTTGATATCCTGGGGCTTGTAATCGTAAAATCATTAGGAGACGATGTATCTATCCGAGAGGGTGTCGTTCGGAGTGTCGTGGATCTTGAAGACTTCATCAACCTTGCAGATGCTCCTGTGGTGGACACGAAACAACCTGAGTTGCCTCCCTATCTGACTCCACGTACCTCGAGTTGGTTGCGTGCGTCGGCATCCCAGCTACATATCGCAATAAATTCTTTGACACTTCTCGTGACTCATCCGACTCCGCTCGCTTTGGTTGCCTTGGCGGCTTTCTCAAGGACCATCCTTGCCTCCACATATCTAACTCTTCCCCAATCGCGACCTCTTCTATTGTCTTGGCTATTATCACTATCGAACTGTGCTTTCCCAGAGGTCTCGCAAGCCGCCCATCACGCCCTATCGGAGCTACTGGCAGCTGCTTCGGATGCGAGACTATCGTTACTCCAGGCACTTCTGGAGATATCGAAAGAGAATCTCAGTTCTTTGCCTAGATCGATCGTTTCTCAGGATGACACCAAGGTGGAACACATTGCAGGTCAGATAGAGGCAATCTGCCGGTTGGCTACGTCTAGTAGCACGTCTTCTACAGGTCTTGGTCTGACGTCGATTTCTTTGGGTATCGACACGCTGTTGGGGCCAACCGGCGGAATTGAGAAGTGGGGTTTTACTCTGCTTTCTGTCTTGGAGTTCACAAGTCCACAAATTGATGTCAGTCCAGGGTTCCATCGCTCAACTCTTATTGGAGGACAATGCAGGACAACCCGGACACAATTAATTTTCCCGAGGTAATGTTAAAAAATGTTCTTTCAAAGTCCACATGCAATGCTCTGGCTCGCATGCTACGCGCTTTGGGGAAAGCAGCGGCGAAAACAGCATCTACGCTACTTGAATGGTTCGTCAGCATAGGACGTCATTCACGAACCAACAATGCCATTGCAGCACTATGGTGTGCTGCTCGCCTCCTTGAGGGGATCAGCGGCTTCAGTCTGGATGAAGGCGGCATTGCTATCTCGAGCGGGCCCCGCAGCAGGAAGCTGGAGCGGTTTGCAAGAGGGCTGGCTCGTGACCTCGCTGAGTTATGGGACGAAGAGCCAGATTTCGACAGCCAGACTGATACTCCCCATATGGATCGTCAGACGGATGACTCGTTGCTAAAGACGGAATTTACAAAGGGATTAAAAATTATCCGTGCCACCCTGCAGGTTGCAGAGCCAAGAGCTACACTGCCCACTCTATCCGAAGGTCAACCCATACTACATAAGATATTTCGATTGCAGTTACTTTCGATCAGCGCGGGAATTCTGCAGGCTCGTTATGCCTCCGTTCTCATCCAGGTCCTATATCCGGTTTTACATTCGATCGTATCGCCCACACCCCATCTTTCCCTCACGGGGCTCGCGACACTGCATTTTATGTCAGCTGCCATGTCGTACGCCTCTCCAGCTAATCTCCTACTTTCGAACTTCGACTACGCATTGGATTCTGTCTCCCGCCGCCTCAGCCGCAGATGGCTTGACGTTGACGCGACAAAAGTAATGGTTGTTCCTTGTTCGCCTCGTGGGGGCTGATGTGGTACAGAAGGCTGGTGATGTTGTTGAAGAATGTTTTGACCGTTTGGATGAGTATCACGGGTACGAAGTCATTGTCCAAGGCTTGGTGGGAGTATTAGGAGAAGTAATCAAGGTCATTGAGGTTGAAGAGCCTCCCACCCAAAAGGAAGGTCAGGACGATATGCAGTCGTCCATGATAATCAGTTCATTGGAGCCACTCTTTGGATGGCTTTCTCATCGGAAGGACCTCCCACCTCATGAAGATGCCGCTGACCACGGACCTACCCCTCATACGGCATGGGGCGCCACCAAGGCAGACGAGAAATCAGATGAAAAACAGTCAGATGGTCCCACCACACAAATGAAAGTCGCCGAAGATGCCGAGCCTGCGTGCACACCGGGACAAGCTTTGACCAAGCAGATGGTTTCACGATCTATCTATTTCCTCACACACGCTTCACCCGTCATTCGCGCTCGGATCCTGACCTTGCTAAGTTCTGCCACCCCGGTTCTCCCTGAGTCGGCCCTGTTGCCATCTATCCATCTTGCTTGGCCATTCATCCTGAATCGTCTTAATGACGCCGAGCCATTTGTAGTCAGCGCAGCTGCTAGTCTTGTGGAATCACTCGTGAAACACGTTGGCAGTTTCATGGGTAGGCGAGTGTGGGACGATGTCTGGCCCCGTTTTGGCGATATCTTGAAAAAGCTAGATGCATCCGACGATCAGAATGCCCTCGCTCGCCGTGGTTATGGAGCGGTAGGAACGGATTCAGCATACACCCACTCTCATCGCTTATACCGCTCCATTTTGCGAACGATGACAGCTGCCGTAGCTGGTGTCCATATGCAAGATGCGTCCGGTTGGCAGGTCATTCTCGCATTCAGGCGCTTCTTGCATAAACAGGCACACGAGGAACTGCAGGCCTGTGCAAGAGAGTTGTATATCGCGCTCGGCAGGGGTAATGAAGATGCCGTATGGCTGGCGCTTATGGCGACGTGTGGACATTTGACTGGTGAAGTCGCTTACTTGAGAGAATACAGATGGGATATACAAGACAATGTACGCGTAATCCTCGACGAGTAAGGAGGTCTTCGTTGTATCGTATGTTACTATCAAGCTTCTGTCGCCAATTTTATGGTTCAGGGGGTGGAACGTGTCGGTAGATGTCTACTCCAGCCTCCTGAAACAATCGTGCAGAAGCATCATCTCTATAACAAATTGAGAGAAATGATGCATTAATAGGTTGACACACTTACACCTTATAGCTCAAATTGTAGACCACTCTTTTAACACCACTTTGGATGATCTTGATGGTGCACTTCAAACACGGACATCTAGGCCCAGAATGAAACCCAATATTGAAACAGCAACGTTGTACCCACGTATTGCAATACATAGTTGCATTCGCGCCCACTCGGTCTCTTCCTGATTCCAAAAGTGCATTTTCTTCGGCATGTAGGCAAAGACATTCTGTACCATTAGTCGCCGATGTACGATTGCAATGTCCGCACCCCCCTGCTGTATTATGAGCAAGTAAAGGGGGGAGAAGGAAAGACAAATACCCTCGTTACAGTTTTTGACGCCACGGGGAGTACCGTTATAACTGTAAACCGAGATAACAACTTCAATGCCTTGAAGTGCAACTTGGACTCACCCTGTGGAAACAATACGGTTTTCACGGACAAGTATGGCGCCCACACGGCGTTTCATACAATTGGAACGTTGCGAAGCAAGATCTGCGAGCGTCTGAAGCCCGTCTAGTCCATATGAATCTATCAATGATGTAGAACAACGTTCATACCATGAAATAGGTATCCCATTGAGGTCTAAGCCGATTTGTATTGGTGATATCTAAAGAATCCAGGTAATGATGGAGTTCTGCGATAGAATCGAAGGAATTGACGATTTTGAGTTTGACCTGTGTGCTTGCGCGGCGGAGTAGTGAAAACCCTCCAGAAGAAGTTGGCCCTGCTTTGTCCCCATCCCCAAACACTTCACGGTCATGTTCCTTCACGAAATCTTCGAGAGTCGGCATGTTTATCAGACTGGATTGCTTTTTAGCTAGACATTCACATCAGCTGACGAAATATATACCTGTGACAGCGGCGATAACGTTGCAGGATGGGTGCGTCTATGCTAATTAGCATGAAGAAAGGGCGCCTGATGAAGTAGTTCACTAGTTTATCTGAGTCGAGGTCGGTAGTAACAAAATTTGACCGCCAATGTTGTGTGACATGATCTAGCAATAGGGTTGGTGAGCCAAAAGAAAGACTTTGAGCGTTTGGGTTTTGGAAGGAAGGCGGTGATGTGGGCGAGTCTAATGCCAAGAGGCGTCCGTGCTCATCACCAACTGATATTATTGGTTCGCACAGGAAGTAAGGGAAAGGCCGGCGAGGCGACTGGGTTTTTAACGCTTGCTGTAATCTGAGGGGACCACTGTTGGTCTTCTGAATTCAGGAAACAAGGTGTTTAGCAGGACCTGCCTCTACATCCTTATCGCGCAGGTGGACAGACGTGAAGCCTTTGGCAATCAGATAGCTTTCGACAGTAGACTTGCCCGAGAAATGCAAACCGATGATAGCAATAAACATTGGGGCGCGGTACACATGAAAGATCAAAGTGCTATCAGACGCCAAATCGCACCAATTGCGATGAATATGAATATTTTATTTGGGCAATGGTTCTATCAGATAGTCACGTGATTTGTGTTAAGTAATATAACGTAAATAAATGTATCTCCGAGTCAAAGTACAAGGTCGTTATGCTTCGTGTGATCATTTACGAAGAGGAAGGCGATCTATACTTGCAAGCAAATACTCACCAAGAACGTAACATATCTTCGTCGTGTGTCTGGTGACTCTAGTTATTCATTTTTAGCTGCAGCTCTTGCCTTTTCCCTTCATTCTCGGTGGTGTGCGATGTTGACGCGAAATTCGAATGGGAATCGAGGATCTCAGAATTTGGCCAGGCTAGTAGCGCATACGAACGTGCATTGATGCTATGCACAAATCGGTGTGTCGCGACAAGTGAATGCGGAGCTTTATGATCGTCTTGATCGAGATTTGAGAATGTCACGACTCACTGGAAGCACGAATTTTTCTTGAATGTTTACACGAATATCACAGCCTCTCATCTCGGGCTAAGACTTCCGGCAAGTGCAGGTTCAGCTGAGCCCTTCAAGTTTGGTAAGATGATCAGGATCAGGCGATGCTGACTCGAAGCTCCGATAATACTGAAATTCTAGTTTCCGCGTCATTTCGTTGATGACCCGCCGATGGTCATGTGGTTGGTTGATCAGATTGGGGCACAGGATCATCGAGAACGACCGGAGATGGCAAAGAAGCAGAATCCCGGAATATGCAGAAGTTTTTGGGGCAATCTGTCTTGCAAGTCTAGATAAGGGTTTTCATTTGGAATTCCCTTTCACCAAAGCTGCAGTGCTGCAGTTTTCAACTGGAATATAGCATTTCTATTGCTTGCCTTGCCATCTTCCGCGCTTTCCAAATTCCAAGTAGTCGTCATGTGTTGCGCGTTTAGAGCCTAGCTTAGGACGTTGGGCGCGTAAGTTGAGGGGAAATCAAATCCTTGAGTTAGGACGCCGTTGAGATGTCTTCCCGTTCTAATAGAACGATAAGTAGAACTTCTAGCATGGCCGCGGCCTGGTGGCAGTAGATGATAGGTTGGCTATGGTACTATTTGGCCCACGTTTGGTGTTGTATGCATCGCACGGCATTGGTAAACAAAGTTTAACGTTTAACACTTGCTTGAAAGTTGCTCTGCATTCCACTCCGACAGCCTTTGGACACAAATGATTGCGAGGTTCTACAGGGGGGGAGCCAAGAACATCGATATCTTCTTTTCCTCCAGGAACACGCATGTCGAATCAAAAATTTACAACATGCTGTACGAGCGTCTATAATTCAGGCAGACATGGCGACAGTTTTCACTCTCCACTGGCATGCATCCCGGTTGATCGGTGTCCCAATTACCTTATCCGCAGCGTGCACAGGCTCTCGTGGGTTCCACACACCGATATTTACGCACTAATGTGCCGCGAGTCAAATCAGGTGCATCCTCGTGCATAGCCTTAAGATTCAAGAATTTCGAGATTCATTGTTGATCTGTGTGATTTCATATTGCTACCTCATATAAAGAGGTGCGCCATTGTCGGCTGCTGAAATTTTGTCAACGGCGCTTCGACTATCTATTTACGATGGTCAATATCCACGATGTAGCCGCCCAAAAGCGAATGGAGCGCGAGGCAAAGCTATCCACATATCGCAAAGGCTGCATTCACGTTCCAAGTGGTGCCGACCTCTCACAGTACCCGCTGAGAAAGCTCACAGAGACGGAGCGTATCATCGTCCATTGTGATGCAACCGCGATTGTAGATTTGATTCGCAAGCGAGTCTATACTGCGCAGGACGTTCTGCGTGCCTTCGTCAAAGTAGCGGTAGCTGCTCAAGATGTCACCAACTGTCTTTCGGAAGTTTTGCTCGATGAAGCATTCCTGCAAGCTAGCAAGCTTGACCGATATCTGGAGAAAACTGGAAAAGTTATAGGACCACTACACGGTTTACCAGTTTCCATCAAAGATCACATCAAAATCAAAGGTCTGGATACTTCGTCAGGGTATCTTGGTGAGAAAAGTGTTTTCTGCCCAGACCAGCCGTTTATCGCCTTTTTATTGATATCAAGGCTGGGCGTACAAAACTGTCGCAGACAGGGACGCATTGGTGGTAGAAATTCTACGTAATGCTGGTGCGATTCTATACGTCAAAACACAGACTCCGCAAACCTTGCTTGTCAGTACTGCCGTGGACGTCTTCGTGTATTTGCTTACCTGGCTTTTAGTCACTCGAGACGGACAACAACGTGTTCGGCAAGACTGTTAATCCGTTTAATCGCAATTTAACCCCAGGAGGAAGCAGTGGTGGCGAGGGGGCGCTTATAGCATGCCATGGTAGCCCTATGGGCGTTGGAACTGATATTGGCGGGAGCATTCGGATCCCCGCAGCCCATTGTGGTTTGTATGGGCTGAAAGGATCGGTGGCGCGTCTGCCACATTCTGGTCTTCTAGGCTCGCATGACGGGATGGATGCAATCGTGGGCTGTGTTGGACCGTTGGCGAGGTCTGCAAGGGACCTAGAGTTATTCTGTCGAATTATGCTCGATGCAGAGCCATGGCTCAATGAACCTCCACTCCTAGAAATGCCTTGGAAAAGAGATGTGGCTAACGGAGAAGGTTTACCAGACAAACTTGCGATTGCTATCCTTTTTGACGATGGCGTTGTTGCACCGCATCCTCCGATTACGCAGGCTTTGAACAAATACAAACACGCCTTAGCACGTGCTGGACACGACGTAATCGAATGGCAAGCGGTGGATCATCAGCATGGATGGGATCTCATTGTAAGATATCCTTGTTTTCCAGTCCAAATCTAATGATTTTCTTCGTTACGTAGACGAAGCTGTATTTACTAGATGGCGGTGCAGAGTACCACGAAACC
Organism: Suillus occidentalis; assembly: GCA_016628085.1. Taxonomy (NCBI): domain Eukaryota; kingdom Fungi; phylum Basidiomycota; class Agaricomycetes; order Boletales; family Suillaceae; genus Suillus; species Suillus occidentalis. The sequence continues at coordinate 155,059 of JABBWB010000047.1, forward strand.
ATTAGAGCAGGCGGAGAGTCCGAGGTACCTCAGACGGAATGGATCCTCAAACACGCGCAGGGACGAGATCCGTATACGCCCGCAGATATATTCAAGCTCAACTTGGAACGGGAGGCATTCCGCTCAAAAGCATTGGCTCACTGGAATTCCACTCAACAGCGTACTGTTAGTAGACGTCCTGTGGACGCCATCCTCTGCCCGGTTGCGCCCACATTGGCTCCGCCCCACAACACAACCAGCTGGTGGGGTTATACCTCTCATTGGAATCTATTAGATTTGCCAGGCGTTGTCTTTCCCGTTGGCCGGTTCACAGCCACGTCATCTGTCACTTACCCACCTCTTCCACATTCAAGGAATGATGTTGAACATTTTATTCATAATCAATGGAATCCAACCACATATGATAATGCTCCCATATCTCTACAGCTCGTGGGTCGGAGGCACAACGAGGAGAAGTTGTTGGCTATGTTAAATGTTTTGGAAAAAGTGTTCAAAGAGAATGCCTTGTAAGGAGGACATTGTACTAGAGGCATTGAAACGTTCTGAACGTTCAAACGTTCTTTAACATTCGTAACATCTCCGATTCCATAGAATGCAAATACGCCCAATACACATTGTATCGATGTTCCTTGTGAAATTCAATGCATGGCCGCATTGCGCTATCACTGATACCAAGTGATAAGTGCATTACGGCACATGTAAGTGACATTTTTTTTTTACCGCTTAGCGTTTTTAACGCTCCCACTAATCATGTTGAGTAGTTCTTCAATGAACGTGGAATTACAACATACTCCTCCTTTGTTTGCACAGAGTATACGTGAAGAACGTCGTCGATACGTTGTATGCGAGCAAAAATGCATGATTTCCAACGTATCGTTCCATGTGGCTCTGCGTTGGTCCACCACAGGATGGCAAGCTACCTGGCTTACGCAAAGACAACATATTCCATGCTGTATCAGTAATGTGATCGCCGGAGCCGCAGACAACGGTGAGTATCGTCCACCGAACACTTTGTGGTCGAACCGTTCCACCTGGCAGGCAAGTACCTTGATCCTCTCTGACCACAGGATGGCTAGCAAATGATGAGTGTTCCATTATCTGTGCTGCAACGTTCATTTTCATCATATTTACCTGTCCCTGTATAGTTGGTCTCCACGGCTTTACGTTTTAACGTTCGCCGACGTTGGCCCCCTTATCCAGCCTGTGCGTTGTATGAGTATTGGAACGCTTGGTTTGAATTCTTGAGCGTAGTTCCGCAGGTGCTGTATCCGCAATGGATGGCTATAAAGTCAAAGGTGGCTCGATGATCCAACTACACATATCCTACCCACCCACTCAGTTTTCTATCCTTCCAAGTTTCAAATCCTCACATAAGATATGCCTGGCTTGCTATCCTCTATTCAGCGCTTCGACTTGTCGACGGGCATCCCAAAGGCTGTATGGACCACTCTGCTTGCCAATGCTGTTCGTGCCAACCTTATCCTTCCCCATGCCGAGAAGGTTTTCGGTCGTCAAAAGTTCACGCCCAAAATCAGCTCTACAGAGCAGCTTTGGTTGGTGTACTCAAAGCCTGGAACTTCCGAAATCCAGTTCATACTTGCTTGCACGGAGGGACCACTAGACAAATACCCCCTCTTCATCCTCCCCATCGCTACTTTAGCACCCAAGCTCCTCAAAAGCGCCATGGAGGCACTGTGCAGCGCGCTTCTGAATGAACCTGGCTTCAAGAGGGAAAGAGTTTTTTCCGTCTTCTCCGATAAGATAGTTACAGAGGCATTCGCTCTGGCATGGGAGAAACTCGCAGAGATTAGTCGCCTCAAGGACCCGTACTACGACGCGTTTTTATCGGTGTGTACTAAAAGCACACTGTGTCCGCAACAGCGAGCTGCTGTTACATCAGAGGATCTCGAGCCGCGTCGTGCTGTAGAAAAGGACACCAACCAGATTGCTGTCCTGTGTAAGCAGTTTGCTGCAACCTCGGTATGTCTTTTGCATCCTTTCTAAAGGACAAACGTTTATGGATGAATCCCTTTAGGCCCCATTCTTTCTCAGCGAAGAGAAAGCCCTTGAAGAGGCTAGGCTTTTGATTGCAAACAAACAACTTTGGGTACTCGAAATGCGAGAGCACAATGGAAAACCCGAGATTGCGACTATTGTTGCTGTGACGCGCAAATCAGAAGGCATTGCTACCATTACAAAGGTCTATACACCATCAAAGTGGAGGGGCAAAGGTTGTGCCAAGACACTGGTTCGCCATGTCTGCGTCGAGTACGTAATGACGGCCACGATACCACACCGCGACACTTACTTTTTTTCTGAACAGGTTACTAGAGAAATATGAGCAAATCGTCTTATATGTTGGCGTTGAAAATCCCGCCAAGGCGGTATATAGCCACGTGGGTTTCCAGGGTCTTAGTGAGGGGTCTCTTTCGTCAGAGCGATGGCTCGAGATTGGATTTGATAATTCCAAAGTCAAACTCGGTCATTGGTAGATTTCTGTGTCGCTTTGGCATTTCTGTTTTGCGTTGCTCTGCATGGTCATTCACACGTCCCTCTTAACATCTTGCATCTTGCATCTTGTCTGTAGCATAGCGCTCACTATCATTCTCTATCGTTTTTATGTATTGTATTGGATAAATAGCACGTGTACATAAGTATTTCTTCTTGATCCTTTGGATGATCGGACTACCCGATATCAATAGATGTATAATCAATCCTCTCCTTGTTTGAGCCACCGATCACCAAAGGCTTCGTCTTCAGGATACGCTGCATTCAATTCCGGGCTCAACAGAAACCTTACTCTCCCATCAACTTGGGTCAGGTCCTCGAAGTACCTTCCTGCCTCTGGTGCGTCTATAAAAATTCTGTGTACATCAGCTGCTTCCAGACATGTCGGTCTAATGTTGTCCTCTGCAACATCTGCGACATCACAGAGACATCAGCCCTGGGATTAAGATGCAAGCTGCACACCTACAGCGCGATGAGCCGTTCTGAGTTAGAACTTGATAAAAGGGTTGATGGCGCCCTCGAGAGAGCCGATCTACACCCATCTTCTGGATCCAGTCCTCGGCCGCTGCGCAGGAGGGCTAATGAAAGAATAGATGAAATGAGTAATGAAAACAGCATGCCAACTCAACACCCACATTCCAGCCACATATATATCCCACATATCCGTGGACTGCATGCTTGAAAACCATGCCAACGAAGAATTTCACCTCCCTTGTGAGTGCAGAACGAGGATGGGAGGTAGCAGCCGCATCCTGCTCGTCCTCTATGACGGCCTTGCAATGCGCCGCGAGCTGCTCTTGGAGGCGCGAGTTTAAAAGAGGCGCCAATGAATCGACAAGTACTGGCAGCAAATCGAGGAGGAACTGATTGATATGTTTCATTATATTCAAGAGATGCCCACGGTCATTCATAAATATGACATTGACCACGAGGCTGGCATAGAATGCAGTATGAAGCATATGCTCAGAAACTGCTCCTGCTCCTGCGGGGAAGTTGTAGAAGGGAACTAAGACATTCCGGGACGCCCGCACCAGCATAGCGGTGGAGGAAGCAGAAGTAAACCCACGGAGCATTGAAGTGGCAGTGATTCCTGTTTGAATGAGGAAATGCGGAATATCGTCATGGAACGTCAAAATGGCTTGTGTTCGTGAGCCAAAAACGTCGATGAAAATCTCCGAGACATCTGGGTGAGGAGAAGACACGATAGCCAGAACTCTGTTAGGAAAGTCAACAGGTGCTGCCATAACGCCCATCTTTTGTGCAATGCACACGAAAACATATACAAGTGATATAGGAATGGTTGCCTTGTGCGTAGTCAAGAAGAGGTGAGGAAACCGGTTTTGCAACATTTCAAACTGGTGTCCTGAATTATTGCTCGTTGAATCATAAAATAACATATCTGCGGAGAACTCACCGTTCGCGGCTTCAAAACCACAGCTCCACAAAAAATCGCATATTGACGAGCAGACGAGTCTGAGCTTTCCAGCATCACTGGTAAATTCAGCTGGATCAAGGGGAATTTGGTGCTCGATAAAGTAGGTTTTGCAGAGAGCGGTAAGTTCCTCAAGTTGGGATAAGATCTTGAAGGAAATTAATAACCGTTAAGAATAAATCAACTGAAGCTGCGAACCTTCATGGGAGGGTATGCAAAAAAGCTGGACATACAGGCGAATGAAAGCTCCAATGCTTGGGGTGTGTCATTGGATATAAGTTCCCCCCAGGTGCGAACAGCATCACTTCTAGCAATAGCACCAAGAAGCATTTGAGCCCAAAAGCGAATGGGAACAGCGTGAGGGGGAACGGGCCTCTTCCCTGGAGCTCCTGACTCGCAAAATGCCTCCGGAAGCGGATAATTCGCGGCAATCTCGAGGACGTTCCATGCGTCAAATGAGAACATAGTATTGACCTCCCGCGCTCGTTCCAGTCTTCCGCTACCCCGTTCCGTGACGATCTTGAACAATATGTCCAATGTCTTGAGGTCTATGCGCCGCCTCTCGAGATACATCAGTCGCCAGTCACCACCTGTAGATTGCCTCCGCGATTGTTCTTTCGCGGGGTCACATATTGTGTATCGGACTCGGTAATGGGGCTCCCATAGTCTTGAAACCGATGCAGCTGTCCGAAGGGAAGTGCTTGTCTTCAAGCAAGATATAAGTACAAGAATGCTCTCATCAGAATCTGTCGATGGTATTAACTGCTCGAGAATCTGCACGTAGATGTCAAAGGGAAGCCCCTCCATCGTGGTAGACCTCTATGAGCTTGCACATATGATGTCCATTGTCGATCATGCGAAATGTATGACAAATAAGTTACAGCGTAAGGCGTTGTGATAGCCGTCACATGATCAATGACCACGGCTCACTAGTTCACTTAGCACTGATCAATGGCACTTTCTGCATGCATGACTTGGAGCACTCGTATTTGAACGCATTAGATCCGAGACATGTGCCACGGCAGCGCTAGTACAAGTGTGATTGCAAGAATGATTGTGATCGATCGATAAAGAGCGGGTGACCCTCGTCCAATAGCAACATGGGGATCATCGTACATAGCGGATATTCATGTCCATCGATAACAAATGTCCTAAAGAGAAAACGTGTGGATACTAGTGTTTGGGGTAATCCGCATAGTCCGGCTCCTCTTCGCTTCCGCCATCATACCAATTACTGGTATCATTTCAAAAGCAATTCATCCATTGTCTGGAGCACGTTCCCCCAGAACTGCTCCACCATTGCCTTATCAAAGCCATTTATATCATACCCGAGACTGACCCACAGCTTGCCGGCAAACGTGTACCCAAATAGCAGCATGCCTCCGGATCGCTGTCGCGAACCAGTCGTCAGTGTGTGGAGCTGGATGGTAGGGAAGGCTCCATGTTTGTATATTCCATCGAGGTTTCCTAGAAGGGATAAACCAATTAATGCGGCAGAAGGCGTACGTAGTGCGGTGTCCGCGGCCGGAACAGGGGGAGCAGGTGGTGGTAGGACAAATGTTCCACGTTCCCTTTCATCGTCTTCTTTAGCCCAAAGACGAGCCCGTTGTCCCCTCTCTTCGGCCATCAAGAGACTGCGTGACACAATCATCCGGTTTTTGGCAGCTTGGGTGCACTGCTCCTTTGCAACCCGGGCCCGATGCCAGAATACCGAGGACAAGTCGATCGACCGTGGTATAAATGTCGGAAGGATCACGTTGAAATAGCCAATCGCAAGAAACCAGTACGAATCATTTACTGGCTTCACCGTAAAATATGGACGCAAGTTTAATGCAGAATACATCATCCTGCCCAAAGGTTGAATACGGAAGACATAGTTTAAATGTCTTCACTTACATTGACAAGTCTTGTTTCTCGGTGCACATCTTTGCCCAAGCAATGTTACAAGCGGCGAATATAGCTGCGGAGACAGATACACCATGAGTTTTGCATCTTTTCAGAATGCTCTTCGTCTGCTCAGGGTCATAAGAAACAGTCGGGACAATGGTATGCCTAGGCTGCTTTGTCTGTCGACGGAACGAATGTCCGCCCTACCGAGTTGTCAAAAGAATACCCATCAAGAAAAGGCATGATATTCACCACAAGTTTTTGCTGACTTAACTGGAAGTCGACCTTTTCAGCTGCATTGCGCAGCTTACTAGGTCTGACGGTGAAGCTATCTTCCAAAGCATTCGGTAATGCAGCAGTCTAAAGTCGTTACTCAGCTAAATTTGAGACCACACAAGAGATACATACCCTGGTAGAGTCTGTGCCCCATCGAGAGCTAAGCTCTTCCTTCAGCTGAGCCTCGAGTTCAGCAATGGTTTTTTCACTGCCAAGCAATCCAAAGAAGTCATTTGCAAATTGGTGCAGGGCCATACCATCTCCCAAAAAGTGAGCGGCACAAATCATGATGTCATGATTATATGAGGGAGACTCGCGTTCGTCGAACGGCGACGTAGAGCGAGGGGTCAAAGGGGGACTAGGTAAAGATGTGCCTCCTTGAGACACGATAAGATAGGACAAACGGTCGCTTGACAATGTGCGCGATCCATTTAGATATGAATCGATGAGTTCTGTAATTTGTGTGAAAATCGAAATATCATGATAACCATATGGGCGTACCATCTTTGGTCGAAGATCTGTATTCCAAGTTGTAATCTGCATCAACCAAAGCATCTTCCGGTGATTGCGGGGGAGTGAATCTGGGGAAAGCCGTGTGGTTGCAAACATCACGCTGGGAACTGCAACTTACACAAATCTGACGTCGTCATAACCTTGCATAAGCACCTTTGAAGCCAGGAGTGGATGGCGAATACGAAGGATTGCCCAGACCAAACGAACACGTGCCCTGAGAACGACGTGCTCTGGAGCAACGAAGCCCAAGTGAAGATACCTACGGGGTGATGCATGAGATCCCAGTACATCGAAGAAATGGTTCGAAAAGCGCACATGTCATTAACGCCACTTGCGCGAGACGGAAGGAAATAAGATAGTTCGGTGTTGCCCAACGGGCGTTCCACCTTCCATGTATCTTTCAGAGATGAGCAAAAGCTCCCCTGAGGTTTCACCTCTGAGTTTTCGCTGGAGACACTATGCGAGACATCCAACAGCACTGGAAGCGAGGAATCCATATCCTCTTAGGGGAGATGTGAGGGCATCTTATACCGTTTTCATTTTGCTTGCCCTGGAAGCGATCGGTTTAGTGCTTTAGAAAAAGTTCTTGAATCAGACTGCCGATCAGGGAATGATTTCGACCTGGTTCGTTGAAGTTCGGTTCATGGACTGGTTTTCGAATTGTCACATAATATTGTCACATGCCGAGACGGCGGCCGACAAATGGAGATTGGTGGCATTTGAAATTTGGAAAGGTACCGTGACTTGCCTCGAGATGTCACTGTCACTTTGGGTGACTGCGGGTCAAGGTTCCGAACCTGCATCATGCCGGGAGCTGAGTGCTTTGGCCTCGGCCGTAATATCACTGCTTGCACCTGTCCCTACTTTTATCCATCTGCATCAAGGTCCAATATCAGGGATTCTTCTGCCATGATGTGGTTCCTTGGCCAGGCCACTGGCCGACGGGTCAACTGATGTATGACACTGACAGCTTTCGGAGCCCACAATCATTATCATCATCTTGAATTCATCTTCAGCAAGCCCATGATTGCCTGGATACAATCTACCATGGAGAACCCAAGCTCGAGTTGCAACACAAGCTTGGCTCTCTTCGACGAGACTTGTCGCCCCTTCCGACTCCGAAAGCTGGGAGTTAATTAAAAGTATCCGACGGACACAGCTTGCATGATTCTCCTGCATCCGTCGACCTTTCACGTTATGGGGAACTAAAATTCTTTTCATCGAATGGGCTTGAAGTGTACTAGCGTGACGTGTTGTCAACCTGGTTGTAGGCGCGTAAACATGATAATTATAGCTGATGACTTTGCAAGGTCCGTAGTAAGTGTGCGTTGATGCCAAATGGTAAGTAAGAGTGTACTATGTAATAAGAATTGTCTCGGGTGGGAATATACCCGCTGTGATGATCACTCACGACAAATTTCCGTGTCATTAGAAGGCCACGAGTGTCAAGGGACGGCTTCTTATACTTTTTCATCATCCTCCGGCCCTCCGAATATCACCGTAACCTCCCCATCACCATCATTAGAATCTTCTCCACGTTTCCTATTTCCTATAGTCTCGAGGTCGACGTCCTTGGACGGCGGAGGTGCGGCTTCCAGTGATTTCACCCAGGTGTAGTAACTAATTGCCAAGAACGAATGTGCCATCAGTAAGTGCAACTTCGACAGTACAGGCACGTACATGGTGCCTATCATGATAACCAGAATAGAGCCTGCGCGATTGCTGTGCGAAGGTAAAGTTCATCTCGGAGTCATTACGGATTAGAACCAAGTACTTACACCGTCATGATGTCTTTGAATAGCCAAACACCTAACAGGGTCTGAATAACAGATCTTAAGGCCTGCGGCAATGAGATTGTCCCATCAATTTTCTGTAAAGAGTGGAGATTACTTACGCTAGAGAACATATGTGTGATAGGGCTTGTGACCTTGATGCTGAGCAGACCGGCGATACAAAGTAAGAAACCGAAAATCCCAGTCACGATACTCCCCCATAAAAACACTTGTCCGCCCCAATTCGAATCATGGACAAGGTCCTCAAGGGTTGAAATCTCTCTGTGAAGCAAGACGAAAGGGAAAAGGAAAATTGCAGAGCCCAAGTTTGTCCAGTACGCAAGTTGAATAGTTGAGTTGTGGCAATAAGGGAGGGAGGACTTGATAAGAACAGCATGGAAGGCGATGAAAAGCGACGACAGGAAGCCGTAGAATAGTGAAAGTCCCGAAGGCGCAACATGGGCTGGCACCGTTGCAGACGGTGCGACGCCGAGCAGGAAACCTATGGCAACCGTCCCAGCAGCAATTCCAACTCGAACAGAGGGCACGGTGCGCGTGTGCGCGGAGAATACAATAATGGTCAGAGGTAGGACAAGGCCACGCGCAATCTGTGGAGTTAGACGGCGATCATTACATTTCTAGAAGAGCACACACCTGGAAGAAAGAAGCCTCAACATCGCGAAGGCAAAGCGTGTTGAAAACGAGTCCAATAATGTTGACAAGGACTACAGGTGTGAGTTTCTTCGCGGTCTCAAGCTCGAGCTTGGGTATCTCGACACGTGTAATGAACACAGCTGCCACATGGAGGAGCAAGACTGCGATGAGCAGTTGCAGAAGGAGGAAGAGCAGCGGTAGATCCGGTGAACTATTAAGAACAGCTTTGTTCCTGCATTCAGAGGTTGAGCGGACATCTATGCTCTAGCTAGACCAGATATCTTACACAAAAACCATCTGCCAGTATGTTTATTAGGGGTTGGAGTCACATTATGCACGCAAAGTACTCACCACCAGAGCGGCGGACATGTAAAAGCCCACGACCGCCGCTACCTTTGGTGTGTTCGCGTCGAAATACTTGTTATTCATCCTGGGGACTACTGAAAGAACGCATTGAAATGAATCAAGACCTTGTGGTTTTAAAGTGGAAAAGATGTGATGCAATCTATGAAGGAACGAGCTGGTTCACTATTCGGGCGAGCCAAGAAACCCGGATTTCTAGAAATGGCAAGGGCAGATCGCCTGTAAGAGGCGGAGCGGAGTGGCGTCACCGTCAGCACTTTCTCACGGCTACCCGTCACAAAAGCGGAATGTGATCATCATCTCGTACGGAACCCCCTAGCGCATCGTACAAATGCTGATGTGAATAATCGATATGAGCCTCAAAGCTCCCACCCTTGTCTAGACGTGTCATGGACAGAAGATCAGATGAGTGCTTGCTAGGTGAAAGCTCAAGACAAGACCCATACGACGACCCAGAGAGCCCTTTTATTTCTACATTCCGCGCCCAATCAATGCCATCCGCGAAGGGCAGAATCCAACCTCTCAAAACGCTTTGCAAAGTTTTGGCGGCCGTCTCCTTGCTCAGCTTTGCGGTTGTCCTGCTCAAGCCCTTGGCCTACTTGGACACTGAGGAGGCGCCTACATATTCGGCTGCCTTCCACTCGCAGTCATATGTCCAAGGTCCGCCCACCCAACGCTTCCGAGGTCAGTTAATTCGTTCAAGACATTCCTCTCGAATCTCACAACAGTTGCCCCCAGATAACCTTCGTAACGACACACAATACATTACATCCTGGATTTCTGCAGGATGGAGTACGTCACCTCCAGCCTCAGCCTACTTGCACTACTGACCCGCAGTTCCTTGCTAGCGAATGACGTGATGACCTATGTACGTCGATGACCCGCTTCTGTTCTCGCTTGCTCACAGCAAACAGGGAAATTTGATTTACCTCGCGCTCATAACAGAGCGCATACCTATAATTGCTAAATTCACCCCTTCTCATGTCGACAACAGTGCACCTCCATTTGCTTTTGGAGATATAATCGACATCCCTCGGCTCAGCCAAGCCATAGGAAGCCCCGTAATTGAATGGCACGAAGTAAAGGACTCGAAAAGCGAGGTTCTCGATGATATTGGCTGTTGGAGTGTGTGGGAAAGTGTTCAAAAGCTGGACCCCAATCCCAGAGGAAGTCCCTCCCTAAACTGGCTCAGGCTCGGTGAGAAGAATTTGGACGCCCTTGGTAGCGGGTGATTAACTGAGCGGCGATCACAGATGTCTCGTGGACGCGAACCCCAGATTGGGTCAAGCTGACTCCTCCTGGCATAGAAGACAACCATGCTTCCTTTTGGTCGCTTGCAACGCTTGGCTTTCCAGAGACCCGTTCGACCAGCCTGGAATTAACGAATCATCCTTCTCCACAGCATCAGGTTTCCCTTCCCCCGGATAATCAGCTGCTGTGCTTCGATTACCTGTACTACGTAGGCGCCCAGAATGCATGGGAATGGGAATCGGACTATTCTCCTGCATGGAGATTTGTAGGCCAACACATGCATTGGAATGCGAGCCTAGAAAGGCTTGCCGACGAGCATGCTCGGCGTGCTATGAATGTACCAGTTAATGAACCCACACCACCCGTAAGCGACCACTTCGGATACAGGTTGTTCCATGGGTCTAACTTTTGATAGTATATATCCATACACATGCGGCACGGTGATTTCCGCAATTACTGTAATGATCTACCTTTGGATCAGTGCTTCGCCTCACTGCCTGCCATTGCACGCAGGGTGGCAGAGGTTCAAGAGGACCTTCGTACAAAAAAAGGTATCGAGGTCACACAAGTTATCATGACGAGCGACGAGCGAGACCCAGAATGGTGGTCTGGGGTCAGGGCATTGGGCTGGACTTGGGTGGATTATGCATCAGAGCGGACAGAGGAGATCTATGGAAAGTGGTGAGCCGAACAGATGCAGTCTTTTCCTTCTGATTCTAGAAGTTCTTGTTGTTGCCAGGTATCCGGTGTTCATTGACGCTGTCATTCAATCAAATGGAGCTGGCTTCGTCGGCACTCGTGGCTCCACGATGACCACACTAGCCCGTCGCAGAGTGGAGTCATGGCGTGATGGACCAACTCGAATCGTTCAGTGGGGTTCCCCAAACGCCGACGATCACTAATTTAATTGGTTCGGTGGAATCGACATGATCTTGCGCCGTATTGGCTGGATTGGACCTTTATCGTTGCATTTTTAGACTTTATCGAAGTCGCTTACATGGACACACCTCGTGTACTCTCATGTACCAATCATCTATAATATGCACATTGTATAGAGTCCAGACGTGATTGACATGCCCCGGTCAATGAGAAAATCTTGACTTCTATCCTCGGATACCACGGCAGGCTGGAGCCTGCCTGGCGATGCAGCGCATCCAACCTTTCGTGCCGATTTGATAATGTATCAAGAACCCTCGTCCAGTAAGGCCGCCGAGTGAGTATATACACAGATGTCAACCTATTCATGCGGAATTAAGAAAACGGGTGGACGAGAAGACAGTAAGACCCACTCAAGATACTCCAGAAGTCTAAAACGTCTGATCGATGGGTATGGAGCATCGCATCTTGACTAATTGAACAAGGGCTCTGTTGACTGGCATAGGAATATTATATTGCTCCCCTAGCCTGACCAAGTAGCCGTTTAGGTAGTCGATTTCCGTGGGGTTGTTCTTCCTTACGTCGGAAAGCATGGATGACATGTTACCTCGTGTTAATTGTGTTACGCGCAGGACTTCGCGTTCAAGAGCATCTGCGGCTAGTTCTTTTGGAACGCGGCCCACCGGCACCTGGCTCTTGTCCACGCCGGGAGCTAGAGAATCGAGCCATGATTGCGTGTCCGCTTCAATCTGTGCATGAAAAGCAGCGGCAGCTTCTTCACAGACGCTGCGCATCATATTCTGTGACGACTCGTCTTTGAAGAGACCGCCATTCCGGCAGCCTAGAACGGCAGTGAGCGGATTCACGATGGCGTTCACGACGAGTTTCCTGCGCATTGCAAGCTGTACATCTGCAATAGGACTCCATTTGCATCCAAGGGCATCGAGAGATCGTAAAACGGCTACCGTATGTCGGAGGCTGCGGTACTGGTCGAATGAAGGGTCATCCGGACGTACGATGTCGTCCAAAACGAGTGATCTCTCATACAGCGGTTTGCTTTCATCCGCCATGGATGTTTCGAAATCGCGCTTGTGGTTATCTGGGACAATCCCAAATGTAATGTCCCCAATCCCCGCGTGCACTACATGGAAGGCTGACTTGAGCCATGCCCCGTGGGTATTTGATGCCAAGATAAAGTGTGGTCTGCTTTCGGGGTTGCGGAATATCCGCTGGACGAGGTCTTCATATATTCCCATGCCATTTTGTAAGAGCACGACGGTACTACGAGAGGTGAGGCGTGGAGCTAGATGTGCCAATGCAGGCGCAGTGCTATGCGCTTTGGTGGTCATGAATAATGCTTCGATGGGTTCTGTGCGTAAATCTTCTTCACTGGGGATGAAATCGGCACTCTCCTCCCTTGTAAGCTTGGGGTTGAAGCGCACTCCACCGCCTGATGCGCTATACTTGTCGAACACCTCGATATCGAAATCTTCTGTAGACTGTCGGACTCCTTGGTTTTCAACTGTTATTTTGGCAGCTGCATTCCGCGGCGACCACGCTTGCCTAGCAGTCTTTTGGATGAGAGTGACTGGGTGCATGCGTGGAAGGACTGATCGTAAGTTGTGTGCGAGGAGGCAGCCAATGGGCCCAAGCCCTAGCACGTAGAAACGCATATCACTGATAGTATTCAAATCTTCAGGTGCCAGGCTAGACATTTACGCTGATGGTAAAAGGTTTATGTGACATCTGTAATAAAATAACAAAGATCGAACGCACTCGACGGGAGAAGGAGAAGTTTGTTATGTGAGCGACGAATTACTGAGCCATGCGCATGAACGTTGAAACAACCGTTTTTGTCGTCGTCGTCGCCTGCCACGATGACGGGACAAATGTCGGGGAAACACCAGGGAAAACCAGCAAACTCGAATTTATTCCCACGTGTGATTGACACAAGCTCTTCGAAGGCGCTTGAGGTTGAAGAGCACGGCACCCTAAATTATTATAATTGAACTATTTTCCAGTCACGAGAACGATGCGTCTACTGAAAAAGTACAATCTTTTATCACGCGGGCAGGTTTCGGACCGTTCACTAAAATTTAAAGGCGACTCCATCGTTTTAATCGATCCCATCATCGTCACTCTCATACTCCCACTGCATTTCACTAGTCATGGCTTCCATCGTTTTGAAGAGAACCCAGCAGAAGGTCAGTGATACACAATCGGCCTAGATCAGATCCTGATCATATCATACCCTCCATGAATTCACAAAGATGCCCGTGGTCGGGTACGTACTAATCATTTCGGTTGCACGCAAGATCAGAGCGTATTGACCCCATTTTACTGGCAGCTTCGGGCTCTGGAAGGCAAGTCTACTTGAATGAATTTGGATACCTGAGCTGAACTGCCGTCCAGGTAACCAAGTCCACATGCGCTGATGTGAGGTCTAGATCTTTCAAAGTGATCAGGCGTTCTTATCATGTTTTCTAGACCGTATACAACGCGATCAAGGCGGGATACCGTCTTCTTGATGGTGCCGGCGACTACGGAAATGAGAAAGAGGCAGGTGAGGGTGTGCGCCGTGCTATTGCGGATGGTCTCGTCAAGCGGGAGGACCTATGTGAGTATTAATCTCGCCCTTGAACCAGCTCACCATTTGATTTACTTTTCATGAATCAGTCATTACGTCCAAGGCAAGATACATTCTCACACACGTTGGTTTATCATTTAATTGTTGTTTCATAGCTGTGGAATACTTTCCATGCCCATGATCATGTCAGTCATTTTGAGTAATTTATGATGTAACAGATATCTGACCGACGAATCAGGTCAAACAAATCACCAAGATGCAACTTGGCCTCTGGGGAATTGACTACTTCGACTTGTTCCTCGTCCACTTCCCCATCGCACTGAAGTATGTCGATCCCAGCCACCGCTATCCCCCTGAGTGGTTCGGTGACGATGGCAAGGTCTACACTCGTAAGTCATGGGTTACGATCAACTTATCTCAGATTGACATCGTACCTCAGAAAACACCCCTATGCACGAGACTTGGGGTGCAATGGAGGAGCTCGTCGATGAGAAACTGGCGAAAAATATTGGCCTGAGGTGATTATTGCAAATTATGTTTTACAGTGCATTTTTGTGAACGCCCCCTAGTAACTGCCAGGGATCCTTGATCCTTGACGTTCTCCGGTATGCCAAATACGAGCCCCAGGTATTGCAGGTTGAGCTGCACCCATACCTTACCCAAGAAGCCCTTGTCAAACTTTGCAAGACGTTCAGCATTGCCGTGACTGCATACTCGTCGTTTGGGCCCCAATCCTATGTCGAACTTGGTGTTGACAAGGGTACTCCTTCGCTCCTCAAGCACAACGTAACTTCCGCTGTGGCCAAGAACCACGGAAAGAGTGGGTGTATAATGTCACTCATTCATGACGAAATCTGACGCAAGATAATTAACAGCCGAAGCTCAGGTTTTGCTGCGTTGGGCCACGCAACGAGGCATTGCCGTCATTCCAAAGTCCAACGATCTCGGCAGATTGTCAGCAAACTTGGACTGCAACTCTTTCGACCTCTCGGAAACCGAACTTGCCGCCTTGAGTGCACTGAACATTAACCTCAGGGTATGCGCGCACTCGTGACGCTTGTATGACAACTGATTTAAATTCGCTCCGCAGTTAAATGACCCCGCTGACATCGATGGTCGCTTGGCCATCTTCGCATAGAGGCATGATAGGTAGAAGTATATAACGCAAGACGAATGTACAGTGATGTCAAGAATGCTCGAGAACTGAGAAGATGGATCATATTGCATGCGCAGTGACTTTGTACTTTACTTGCTGTGCGGGACCTGCGGGCGCAGGGGCCGCAGCAACGTCGGAGCTTTAAATAAAGTGGCTTTATCTCCTGATAGTTAGTCACATTGCATTATTAGCGCCTTCCTTTCATCCCCCATGGCTACAATTGCACAGTTCAAGCTTTCGAAACAAGGCGGGCTCACCCGTCGCCTGACATTCCCTACACACCCTAGTTGGGCCGTTCTATCCTCAAAGATCAGTGAAACGTTCGGTATTACGACCGATAATATTGGGGTGTCCTACCTTGACCAAGATGGCGACGAAGTAACTTTCAGCTCTGAAGAGGAGTTGCAGGATTACTACAGTACCCTCGGTGGTGCTAAATTCAAACTGATCAGACTTTCGGTACAGGACCTTAGCTCCCTCAGGTCCATTGATGTAGCACCCTCTCGCAACCACACCGCTGCACCCTCACAACAATCTCACTTCCGTAACACATTCGGAGAGCAGGATTCGCTGCCTTTCGTCTGGGAGGTCGATGATGAATGGCAGCGTCTCCCCGGTAGCTTGGGCAATCTTTTCTTGTCCAGTGACTCTCCGGATAGCCCACACGCGTTTGTGGAGGTTCTCGAAAGTGACGTCAGCGTTTCGAAGAAGTCCGACAACACAGACGAAGGATCCGCCGCCGGAGATGATACCCGCTCAAGCGGGACATTCACTATGCCTACTTTCCGCGCAAACAAGGGCAAGTCGCGCGTCTCGATGCAGCCCACAGTTGAAGATGATGCTTCTTCCACCGATTCGGTTTTCGGTGACGATACGCCACCGCAGCCACAAACCCGTGTTTATGACTCCGATAATGCTTCCACATTTGGTGGTAAACTCAAGTCTCCTGTCTCAGTCAATGGGACAGAGACTCCCGCTCAGGCTCAAAGTACTCCTGTCATTTCTGGGCAGGTTCTTCCAGAGGCTGTGTTGAAATCCGCCGACGATTCCAGCGCAGTCGTCGTTGACGACCCTGCCCTCCCCACTTTAGGCAGCACAGGGGCATCATCTCTCACTCATGATATAGCTGCCTTCTTGAAGACAGTTTCTGGTATCATTTCCTCTCACCCAGAATTATCAGAGGGTCTTCGTAACATCGTTTCCAATGCCACAAATGGGACATACTGGACTGCGCATCGTGATGCACTCTCACGCGCTGCCGAACATATTCAACAGGAAACTGGTAGGACTGTAGAAGAAATTCAGAATGCGGAAGAAGAGGCCTAGCGCCAGGGTCGCAGACGCCCTCGGTGGAATTTTCCGTGTCTTTGGCGAAGCTGTTCAAACTGCTAGGACAACGACTGAGCCATTCCGTTCCCCTGCTGCTCAGGATGTACCTACTGCTCCAGAATTTGCGCCTGAGCCGCAGTGCCTTCGTCCTCGCGAACCCTCATATTCAAGATTTCCTCCTCCAGGTCATTTCCCTCCTCCCCACCATCATCGTTGGGGCCCTCCCCCTCCCCCTCCGCCACCACCAAGTCGCCACCATGGTTGGCCCCGTCCCCCTCCTCCCTTTTGGGGTCTTTCGGGCGGGCGCCAGGAGGCTGGTCCACATGGTCCACCTATGGCTCATCACAATACAATCCGTGCAAATATGAGCGACATTCGCACCACGTTGGCAGAGGCACGCAATCGGCGTTTGGGAAATTTAGGGATGGCCACACCGGCCAACCCGCCTCCCATTCCTGACGCACCTGCTGCGCCACCTGCACCCGTTGTACCGCCCCCTCCCGTACTTCAGGGTGAATTGTTGGACTCCAACATGTTCAGGAGCTCTTCACCTACTCAAGAAGAACTCAGGGCTGATGTCGAACGCGCTAAGGCCGACTATAAGCTGCGCAAGGAAAGGTATCGTCAGGCTAAGGCCAACAGGAAATTTGCAGTGCAACACGAACAAGTTCAGGAATCTAGTGGAAGGTATTTTGCTTCCCTTCTTCGCAGGGATGATATTGACTCGCATTTGTAGCCATGATGTTTCTGGGCTACCTGGAGTTTTTGATGTGACGGAGCCCAACGTGAGTGGCGCAGATACATCTCTGTCTCAGGGACCTTCTGCGGCGACCCCAGTCCATGAGCATGTAACAGTACCTGCATCCCCTGCTCCTGCAACCGCGCCAGTACCCTCTCAGCCTGCTGCACCCGCTGCACCTCAAGTTCATATTGTAAGCAATGCTAGGGGCATGTACCCCCAACTTGAGATGTTCAGCGTCCCTAGGCGCAGCCACACTATTGGACACACCGCACGTCGTGGCATCGAGGATCGTTCCAGGCAGCGCATCATGAAGAAATTGTCTGAGGTACACACCTTATCCTTTTATCTCTTTATTATCTCACGATGAATTTTCAAGATGGGTTTCACTGAGGGCACGTACCCGAAACTAAACGCCAAGGTGATGGAGCAGATGGCCACCCTTCCTCCCACTACCAAAGACATCGAGGATGACATTGTGACTAACTTGATTGAGGAACTTATTCCTTCTACTTTTACACCTCGGGCTAGCGGCTCCAGGGAACCTATCCCTGGCGCTTGGGCCTAATTGAAAGAAGTGTTGTTGTACGATATATGATGCATATTTTGGTCTAACTTTCTGGCTGTTGTACTATAAGTTCTTGTATTCTGATTAGTTATGTCAAAGTTATGTTGTTGGTACAGTACTTTGTAAATTCAATAGTTTGTGACTTTATCTCGATCAATGACAATCATTGTCTTCCAAGGGTCATCCACCCCGATGAATGACACTTCTGGTCAGACGGATCTTACAAGCACGTTAGTCTGGAGCAATCGATAAAAAGCAAATCAGAAGACCATTATCCTCAAATTCACCATATCTCATGCGAGCAATCGGCGAATCTACGCCATTGCAGACGGGCAATAGCGAGTCGTTGGGTATTCGTGGATAACGCAAATGTGCAGAGGACTAGGCCATACCTCGTGCAACGTATTGCAAGACCGCGATGAGACCAAACAAACCATTGACTTGCAGGGGCTTCGGTGAAGAGCTTAGCGAACTATGATGGAATATGCAGTGACAAATTCAATTTGTGCATCACGTCGATCCCCACGGACATAAAAACCAAAGCAAAGTCGTTTGAAAAATGTGAATAAGAGCACATTTTTGATGGGCAAAGCAAAAGCTACAGACATGATTGTTTTCGCGGGAACAAATTTTACCGTTGCGGGCGACGGAAGCAAATTGCCGACGTTGTTGACAGCCAGGCTTGCTTTGTGCTCGTCACGTTCCAGGAAATTGAACAAAAAACCAATTCCTTCGGAAACGGACAGGCTGTTTGGCACAAAGCAAGGTATGTCTCTCCCCCTTGCTAACTAGCACAAATGCATCAGTAACCGGACGCGCTGTGGTGGAACGTTCCGTGACGAGCACGCGTCCTTTCCCCTTTCTGTGATCTGGGCACCTATAGGGAGAGCAGCATCGGCTTTGCCCATAACAATTGTGTCAACCTGCTATGTTATGGAGGAAACTTGCGAACGTACGAATCATCCTTTATTATCGTGGTACTTTCAACAAATATAGGTCGCGTCTTCTGGGCATCCAGCATGCATTGCGCTCTTTGAAACGCGCTCCATGACCGTCTTTGCCAGGTAAGTGCAGCTCTTTTCAAGTTCTTTCTCTTGGTACTTGTGGACTGAAAGGTGTAATTCACTGCTTTCCCAGCAACAAATAAAGTGATTTTCGGGCGCCCACAAGGACAAACAACACGCTTTGCCTGTGAACCAAGCCACCAACCGGTCACATATTGATTGCCAATGATACTAGAAAATCGACGTGCCACTGTGGACCGTATAAAACCACATCGTTTGCGTCTCCTCGTTCTCCAACCGCTACATTATCAGAAACTAAATCGTTGCTCTGGTCTCTCAATCGTTTATCCATCCCAACTATCTTAATCCGCACTTCATGTCATCTAGTAGTCACGCCAAACCAACCGAAAAGACAGTTGGCACCATTATGTCAGACCTCAACCCGGCTCGACCGGCTCCAATGGTGTGTGCTCTTCATCGTCCTTCTGTGAATTGCTTACGAGGTGTGCAAACAGCATCCTGTGCTTGATGCCGTTGAAATGCATATGACCGTGCCTCTGAACAAGTGGCCCAAACATGCCATCATGGGCACAATAGATTATAAGAGACGGCAGGAGTTTCTCATGGCAGACCATTTGAAGAAGCGTCCTCCGCCTGGAACAATAGACACGTCTGCCAAGGATCTGTCGATGTCTACAATGTTCATGCACAAGATGACGCAAATACAACGCATTATACAACGTCAGGGCTCGGCCGCGAATGATGATCCCCGTTACATTTACCTATATGACGACATGCGTTTTAAACGTAACATCTTCTACTGGCGCAATTTTCGTATGAATGACTTGCCACCCGAAATCATTACGCACATCTTCCGCATCGCTACTTGGTCAACCAGTACCCCAGCTGAAGGCACGTACATTCGCCTATTGCTCACTTCGGTGTGCGCCAAATGGCGCAGATTGATGATCGAAGACTGCACCCTTTGGAGTGCTATCTGGTTCCGCGATCCTCCTCCGTATGAACGGTCGTTGGAGTGGTTTAAGAGGGCAGGCGGTGCACCGCTGGACATTCGCATTAACGAACATGATGCCGACTGGAAGTCCAAGGATGACGATTGGAGTTACAAAGAGGACGATCATCGGTTCACTACCGAACAGATGGAAGACCTCATGGACAAACTCTTTGTCAAAGTCTCTCAGATTCGCATGCTTGTGCTTGTTGTCGACAATTGGCCCCCTGCACTCGTAGTTTTAGACAAGCTGCAGGAAGCAGCTTACGCTGGGAAGACCATCAACATGGAACGTTTAGAAATTCATAGAATGGGACAGCCTTTTGTATGGCTCGGGCCAGGGCGTACACCTGCTGTGCTTTTTGGTGGCCAGACTCGGGCCTTGAAATATCTTTGCCTCTCAGGCGTTCATATTGACTGGATCGCGACTCCCCTTAGCAACCTGTCTACCATCGACCTCAGGAAAATCGCCATGAATGTCGCGCCAACGTTGAATCGCTTTCGCGAGATCCTCCTTGCCTGCCCTCGCTTGCAGAAGTTATCTTTAGACGGCGCAGGCCCGCAACCCAGCGCTAGAAAGCCCGATCACACTCCAATTAACCTTCCTCACCTAAAGGTTCTCATTATAGGCGGCTTCAGCATGTTGTACTCGTGCTACATTTTATCTCAGTTCAAGGCACCTAACGTTCGCGACCTGACGTTAATGAACTTGTCAGGCGAAGATTATACACCAATGATCGCTGCTATAACTGGTCGGTACAAGGAGCTACGACTCCTCACACTTTACACGGTCAACATTAGTCCCACGGAGGGGGGGACGAAGGCGATGGTGAAGTTCTTATACGCGATGCCTCACCTGAGCTATCTACGGATCGCCTCCATGAAGTGGCATGTCATAGAGGCGTTTAACGAAGATCCTCGAGAATATGGGCTTGGGAGAGACACAGCCACTCAGTCGTTCCCGCAGAACCGCGTAGTTCTGTGTCCGAAACTTCAGACGATAGAATTCCAGCAATTGTCTGGAATGAAGATGGCAGAGTGGGCGGCTAGGAGGAAGGAGTTAGGCGTCCCGCTCAGGAGGGCCTATGTGAATTCTCCATACGTCAGTAAGGTAACTTCGGAGGAAGCGGACATGATTCAACAGGTCGTGGGTCTGTTCATCGCGCCTCTGGGGTCCACTACCCCGGAAGAGAGGGAGCTGGCGACTTGCGACCGCTATGGAGAGACGATCTAGGGGGGAAATCCATACTTACTGGAATGAAACATTATATAATGACAAGCATAGGAAACATCTGTATACCATACAATTACTGCATACTTGCTATCGCAATTCATCATCTCATTCATGCACATTGCAATAGGCACTTGCAAAGATGGAGTCTGCGTTTGAGTTACACGTGACATTGAGTTTCCTGATCACGTGGTAAGTTACGTGCCTTATTCGAACCGTGTCGCGTAACGCGTGCAAAGTTCAAACCTTATGACCTACTTCACACTTTCACCACTACCAGCACACAGCAAACGTATGTGCTAAGTACATAGTCACACATCGCCATTCTTTGCCCCCATTCCAGCGCTTTACCTCCTCCTCAATGATCTCGACTGTAACTCATTCAGACTCGTTTATTGCTTATACGTCGACCTTGGAGTCAAACGCTCCTGTTACACATGTACCCTATATCAGACGACGTAACACTCCCAAGCAACTCGAGGCTCTCAAGCAACTTCTCAAACTGACTCCCCATCCAACTCGGGAGCAACGCCTCGCTTTGGCTGCGGAGCTCGGCATGTACGTTGGTGCGATATGAGTCGTAATACATCTTGAACTTACCTGTACATTAGGGAACTCAAGTCTGTGACAAACTGGTTCCAAAACAGACGCCAGACAGAGAAGAGAAAATCCCTCATCTGGAATGAGAATGATCCACCAAAAATTCACGGACCTCAGTCTCGACGTCTGAAACAGCGCCACCCTATCAAATCAATGTCTTCCTTTTCTGTTTCGCTTGATAAAATCGCTCAGTTGTCTGAGAGACCCTCATCACCTTCATTACTCTTATCCGCCAATCGAACACCTCTCGCTCCTTTCACTCCAAGGACTACTAATGTCCGTGCCCCATCGTCTCCAAGTCCTTCGGAGTTATGGAAACACATCCCATCATCCCCCGCTGTTCCGCAGTCATCCCCAGGTGCTGAGGAAGCTAGGCTGGCTGGCCTTCCCTCGCGTTCAAAGACCTGGCGTTCATTAGAGTGGGCTTGCCTCAAAGCAAGGCGAGACAGGCGGATTGACGATGGAGAAGAGGAAGACTGACCTCCCCTGTCTCCCCTCTTTGAGTCACAGTGGTAGTTCAGATGATGGGTCATATGAAGCCCTCACCCCTAATTCTAGCGTCCGAAGCATCAACCTCTCTCCCCAGAGCGACTCTTCCTCGCGCTTCCGTGAAGAGGAGAATAACAAAGACCTGTTTTCTGACTGCAGAAAACCTCGCCAATCGGAGGATGTCGAAGCTGCCTTGACGCTCCTTGGTTTTATGGCGCGTCATTAATATTTTGCCATCAGTGATTCTATACCTTTCTCTTCGTGTGCAATACCTACCAAAGAACCTGTTGTTGTATTCCAGTCATTATTCGGTTTTTATTTGATACCTATGGGATTTTTGCTTTTACCACATCATACTTTTCATCCATGGCATGTATTGAATGATTCATATTCACTGTTGCAGCTATTTTTCCAGTCAGCATCAACCATACGCCAAAATTCTATTGATTTTGTCCACGTGACCGCGACGCGTTGGACTTGTTAGCCGCTGGATCTCGTTGCTCAGGCTGTCACACATAACTATACTGTTCCCGTCTCCCTCACAACCTATCTTACTTCAAACAAGGCACATATCTATGACATCTACTATCCGCACTACTCGTTCAACGCGACGATCCATGACCCCGACTCCTAATCAAGACGCGAAAGAGAACATCACTCCGCAGCCCGATGTCAGTGAGCCATCGCCAGAAGTACGGGGCGATTCTTCAAGGAAGAGGCACCGCATGTCATCCACACAACTAATGCGTCTGGAATCAGCTCTATCAAAAGGATACGCATCCGTCAAGACACAGGAAGAACCAACTTGCAGGCGAGCTTGGCATGTAGGAGACTGTCAGCAAACCGTCTCGCCATACAAGTCACTTACTTGGGTAAATAGCGATTACAAAACTATCACGATCTGGTTTCAAAACAAGCGTCAAAGCGCCAAACGTAGCCAACCGAGCACGCCTTGCTTACCCCTTCCGATACAGGATGGTATTTCCCAAGCCCCGGATCACCGTGACCCGCCTCCTGTGCAATCTCTATCAGTGCTCAGGCGTGTCTCTTCGCCATTGGTAAACGATACTCTACAGCCTGCGACTCTATCATCTGTTTGTTCTGAGGAGTCATTTTCAACACCATCCCAACAAGAGCAAGAAAGAGATGACAATAACCTACCGAAGAAGTCACTGCGTATCAAACCTCTCCTGAACGTCTTGGGCTCATTGATGTCTTCGAAATCACCCAAGGCTTTGTACGAGAAAGACCAAGCACAACCGATAATGGGAAATAGAACCAACGTCCAGGAACTATGGCAACACCTCCCTTCATCGCCAACAGCTCCAAGTTCAGTGTCCGACAGAGGAAGTGAATTTCGTAGTCCAACCCGCGATGAAGGGGATGCACGACACAGCAAGAGAGGTTTAACACTCGAGTGGGCTTGCGACAGACAGACGAAACGCAGACGGGCAGGAAGAGACAATGGTAGCGTCGCCGACGACTTGAACAAGCTCTGGCCGTCGTTTGGGTCATCAAATCTACGCACCAGTTCCTGCGCTTTCGTTACTCTCATTGGCCGCGGGAAAGGTCAGCAGGTCTTCTTTGCCCAATCCTGCCCCTTCACAGGACGTGATGCATGGAGCTTCCCTCCTGTTGAGCTTCAAGCATTCTTTGAGAGGACGCGATGCCGGGAAGAAGCGGGTATATCATTAGCTGAGAAGGCGATTTTATGACACGAGCATGAGATGACACAACACAATATCCCTTAGATCGACAACAGTATGGAAACTTGGCTACATCGGCAACATGCAAAGCGTGATGGTACTGGCGATGCGAAGGAGCGTTAAAATGCAACAATGGCTTAAAATAAATGCGATGGGCTGAAACAACAATTCAATGAGAAATCCACGCGGCTGGATGAATTACACCTTGTGCCCAGTAATAAATGTGTTATATTCAAGCTAGAGAATGTCTACTTCTTTTTTTGCCAGTTTTGGCGGGGACAGACGGTGCGGAAGCTTGCTTTTTGGAGGATGCATTGGGGTTCGGCTTTTGGGAGGCAACTGTTCGGGGAGCCGGTTTCGCATGATGGGAAGATGGAGTAGTTGGGAGTGTCAATGCGACCGGACGGGTGTCAGAATGGAATGGGTAGTCAGGTAGGCCTTCGTATTGGTCAGTTGAGTAGCTGTTTAAAAGAGCAGACTGAGTGAGAGCTATTCACCTGTGATGTCCTTGAAGAATGGTATAAATATGTCAAGGATGTCATCAGCCGAGACTTTGCCCATCTCTATAAAAGCGGGCTCTTCGGTGTCCATAGGTTCGGCGGTCATTTCATCAGAAACACCCTGGATACCACTCTGATGCTCTTCGTCCACGTTTTCCTTCAGCCGCAGCTTGAGGAAGCCATTGATCAACGGGTCAAACAGACTTTCCATCGGCGGCATGAGGTAAGCAGGGGTATCAAAGACACTTCCTGTCTCACTGCTTTTCCAGGGAAGAGAAGTGTCGATTGTTGACGAGACGGCATGATGAGAGACATCAGTAAGAGCCGGTACACCAAACATCTCCTCGAAGAGAGACCGTTTGGGTACTGCCTGCCCCTTCTGGAGCCCCTTCGTTGAACTTGCCTCATCAGCTACGCTGATGTCGTGCCCGAGAAGCATGACACCGAAAGCATGCGTAATTCCTACAAGGGAAAACATCCGGCTGCGAGCGAAGCGATTTGGGGCGGGGTACCAAACTAAATTTCGTATCCCGAATGGTAACGTTTGTGAAAGCAGAGGAG
This sequence comes from Suillus occidentalis, assembly GCA_016628085.1. Taxonomy (NCBI): domain Eukaryota; kingdom Fungi; phylum Basidiomycota; class Agaricomycetes; order Boletales; family Suillaceae; genus Suillus; species Suillus occidentalis. Next base: position 180,073 of record JABBWB010000047.1, read on the forward strand.
TCGGCGACGAGATGGAGTAGACCATGAGCCTATTATTCGTGTCTGATGGTGAATGATGAATCGTTGCAAAGGTATCTTGGTAAGGGTGAGGTACAAGAGTGACATAAGGGTGGTCGTGCCGACGATGCCAACGTACTGTAGTATGTTCAATTCGATGCAGATCGTTAATCGAGTGGAGAGACGCACCAGAGCGATTAATAATATCACAGACAACAAGGTTGGGACCGCCAAGAACCGCAATATACTGGCCATGATGCCCAATGAAATGTATGGACGAGATTTTTGGGCATTCTGAACAAACAATTGTCGATTGAAGTGCATTCGATATCGAATCATACAACGCCATAGAGGCGTCGAGCGCAACAGCCAGAAGAGAGCCATCCGGAGACCAAGCAGAGTCTCTGGGCATCTCCAAACGGAAACCAAAAGACGATCTTGAGGTCCAAGAAACTAAAAGGCGGTCACAAACTGCAGGTTTGCATGAACGTCCACACATACCTTCTACATTGCCTTTCTTATCCTTCGTACTCCGTATTCTCCAAGTTTTGACATTTCTATCCTCACCAGTAGTCACCAACTGGATGTCATCCGAAGGACTAAAAGATATGGATGTGACCTTGTTCAAGCCATGTGGCCGGTCTACTCTGGTATTCAATATCCAAAATGCGGACTTCTTGTCCCACCACCATATCTTGAGGTACATTTCGCCACGGAATGACTCATCTCCTTCCCGCCGATCGATAGTCGCCATCCATTCTCCTGACTGCGAGATTACTACGCGCTCTACTCGCGAGGGCTCTAACATCTTTTCCTCTTGTCTTGACACTCGATTCGAAGGCGACACCTCCAGTTCTGCAACGAGCATGGATGACGAAGGAGAATAGGTTTGCAATGAAGAAGGATGGGAAGAGGGGAGAATGAGTGTCGATGATAACGAGTGAACTGCAAGTGGTGTGGCAGAAGATGAGGACGCCCAGGAACTTGACGTGACGGGATCTGAGTTCATGATGTAAGTAAGCAGGTTCATATGTTATATAAAAAGGACACACCTAGTTTTATGCGAGAGAAAACTCGCGATAGCTTCAACGTGGCAGAACTGACGAATGCGAAACTCGCATCTGCCAGCCCAAGAAGATATTCTTCCTCAGCAGCAGAACTGCGCGAGACCACAACATTTTTGATGGGTGAGCCAACCCGCGGCACGAACTCTTTCTTTCCAGAGTGCAGCTGCCATATGACGAGAACAGCTTCTTCACCACCAGATAGTAAATACGCCCCGTTCGTCGTGAACGCAACAGATGATACCGCATGGGCGTGCCAATGAAGTTCAGACGTTTGCGATCGCTTTTCTACGTTAGCAACTGCTGGCCTGCCCTGGTTCAAGCAGTACCATAACCGCACAACACCCTTTGCGTCGCCCGTCACAAAATAGTCCTCTAATGGATGGACTGCCAAACATGTCAATGCATCGGGTGAAACGTATTTTGTAAATCCAGATTTCAGTGCGGACACTTGTGCAACGTAGGCCTTGTGACCAGCGACCGCAACCAGCCATTCACCGCTCGCAGATACAGCAAGTCCAGCCGTATACCTAGTTTTGCCAACTGGCGTGATCTGAGATGACTTGTGCCATTTCGCGCCTGAAGCAGGATTTTGAGGCTTGAGCGACACACGCAAGATGATGCAGCTCTCTTCGGGAGGAGCCTTTGCAGACCGGTTTGGTTTTGGCTGCTCTACACGCAAATGAAAAACAAGTTGTACATCAAAGACCATAGCACTTACCATCACCAGCACTGCTTCCCTTCTTCTTCGCTTTTGCAGTAGCAACAAAAACGTAATCTTTTATCTTTTCATGCCCGCACACGTGATGGATAGGTTGTTCGAGATTGATCGTGCGCAACAATATGCCTTCGAGAAAATCCCAGACTTTGATGGTGCCATCCAGAGATGCGGTGATGAGCTGAAATGCATTGTGTGCACTGAGTATGGCAGATGTGATGATATCCTGGTGACCATCATCTTGTGGTCCCGGTAATGTAGAAACGACCTTGCCAGATGATGTAGAATGTATCTTGATTCTTTCCCCGACGATGGAAAAGAAGTGACTGATCCAAATAAACAGATTGATTAGATCGCAAATGTTGCATGCCCATGAAATCTACGCACCTTCCGTCTTTCGTGAATATTGGCGGATGTGAATTGGAGTTCGAATCAGTCAGGGATGTCCATGTCAGAGGTTTTAATGGCTCTGGTTGTAGCATCTCGCTTTCGTGTTGCTCGTTCGCGTTCCCCCTCTCGTGCTCTCCCTGCCTCTTTATCCCCTGCATGCCTTCCTTTACTTTCTCCTTCTCTTTCGTTTTGTTCTTTCTGGTTTTCTTCTTCACAGGAGGCGGCGGACTTGTAGATTCTGGAGGACTTGGTGGAAGTGGTACATCCTTTGGTAGATGGGGAACCAAAGGAGTGTGATTTATGACCTTAACCGCGGCCATGAGCGTTTTGAGATTTCGTGCAATCGCGAAGTATTCACAGGACTTTTGCAAAAAATGTCACCGCCACCTCGGCGGCGTTTGCCGGTGTACATACATATGTCCCGGAAAGGAAATCAATCGACTCTTCAATTTCAATCAAAATCATGGTCTTCGTCATTATAGCAGAACACGGTGCGGCTACAAACCTGGTATACGTATTGCTACAACAACAACTTTTTGCGCTCATATGTGCAGCAGAATAAACCCTGAATCAAGGCTCCAAGAGGAACATACATAAACACCAAAGCAATTAACAAGAACGAGAATGGAAAGATAGTCCGAAGGCAGTAAAATCACAGTGAATCCTTATAACCCACAAATATCCGAACAGACCGGCAAGGTGTGTACAGGTCCTCCTCAGAGGCAAACTGTCGCGCCTCAAGCATAGCTCGATATAGTCTCTCCTCTTCCACAAGCTCTGCCTTCGACATTGCCTCCCGCGGAGGGACGGACCACCCTAGCTCAGCAAGTGAGCACCACAAGGATATTCGCGCCTGCATATCGCTATGCAATTGGTTCAGCAACCATAAACATACAGCAGAGCAAGTGGTACTCACCGCTTATAGCGGTCTACCAGTATCTCGAACTTCGTTCGACTCTCGAGTTCGGACAGCTCCTGATCGGTGTCCCACCCACACTCTGTCAATTGCCCTGTCCGATTTCTCGTGCGATCCAAGAGCTCCTCGTACATAGCCTCTTGGCATGCCAGTACACTCTGATACGACCAATATAATTGCATAGCGAGTGAACGTTCGCTAAGCTTGTCGATCTCACCGAGAGGGATCAAGGACTGCGAAGCTGCAACACCCATAGATGTACTCTCGGCCGCTGAACTATCAACGGTGTAAAGCGGTTTTTTCATGACATGAGCTGTTTCTGTTTCAGAGCTCAAGGTGTTGGCTGTATCGCACGAGAGCGCTGGTGAATGCGGCGAGCAATCTGCAAGACTCGTTGTTGGGCATGAGTGCGTAGAACTTTCTACATTGCTGAATAACGATGATTCCCCCGATGACGCCGATTTACTCGTAGCGGAGGAGTGAGTAGACGAGAACGAAACGGCGAAGGGACGAGAAGTGGGGGACGCATGAGGTTGTGAGGTGGTTTCAGATCTATCCGAGGATAACGAAGCCTCCATAAGAAGCGCATTTGGTGGTAACGGTTGCGGTAATGCTTGTAAAGGGGGTAGTGCAGGCATACGGAAATGGACAATAGGCGCAGATATTACTCGAATAAAATTCGAGGTGAAATATATTGGGAGAATAGCTGACACACGTCAGACGCAATTGATATCACATACACATAGCGCAACTTACCTGTTGGTCGTAAGTTGATAAATCGGTTCTCAAATACAGCATAATACAAGCTTTCGAGTAGTGCATGATCATGAGGTAGGGGCGGGATGTCTGGTTGTGACGAGGGTACTTTGTCAGTGCGGTGATGCGAGCCATTGGGATAGTGGACAGAATCTGAACGCTTATTGCGCGCTCGCAAAGGTGCCGTGAACCAGGTAGGCAGTGTCGGGAATAGTATATCTTAGAATGGTTAGTAGGGAGACTCGAACGCAATCATACAATAATGTACCATGTTCGAGGACTTCGACAACGCCACCTGGTCGTAGGACCCGGTTCACTTCCTTTGAAGACAATCAAGATACAGTTGCAAGGGAGGGGAACGATCTCACCTCAAAGAGAACACCCCACTAAAGCCAGCACAATCAGAATGTATTCATTGATGAGTAGATGTTAACATGCCTTGTTCTCAGGGATACCCCGGCCTAAGCCGTGCATGTGAACATGGTCGAATTCGTCATCGTCGAACGGGAGTTTCGTGGTCAGACTCATCAAGGGATCCATTAGACCCGTTCACACGTTGGTTCAACCGTATTACTCACAAGTTTCCGTGGACCCACGAGACGCGACTCGCAATATGTTGCTCCAATAATGATGTCGGGACTTGTACGTCCACAAGGTCAAAACCGACCTTTGTGGCGTCTGTAAGCTCCATTCTGTATTCAAAGAATGGAAGTACTTACGAACTCGCAGTCTGGCCATTCCTTCGCGGCATCAAGTATCCACGTACCCCCCTATGGAACACACAAGGACTTGTCACGTAACTGGAAGAAGATGTGATGTAAGATGTGACTAACCCCGCAACCAAGATCGAGAGAGCGTTTTGGATATATGTGATCTGGAAACTGGACGACTGAAACTGATTTCTTGACGTGCATAACGAAGCTGTGATCCATGTTCTCCCTAAAACGGGCTTAGCCGCCAGTCAGGCACACGGTAGTAGGACAAACTCACAGCTCTAGGACTTGTCTATCATAGCATAGAGGATAGGGAGCTTTCTCTGGGTCGTAAGAATGATGTCGGTGTCCATGTTTGTTGAGAAAGTCCCTGTGTCGAGGAACGCGCCTGCCGCTGGTTGAATCAAGTGCCATTGTTGTGGCTGTGCTTGGACGTGGTGTGGGCATGGAAAGAGAGAGTTGCTCTTATTCCTAGACCTGACGCGGGACGGAACGTGTATTTAAGAAGGGCTATAATATTATTGCGAGAGCGACTCGGCGTGGGACAGACTATTAAATGTAACGTTAGTAGGCTGACCTTCCTCTTTATGGTCGTGGTTGTTCGAGCTGGCAAATCATCCTAATAGTCGAAATGACATCTGATACACATGCTCGTCACAATCCCTGAACAACTTGTTCGGCTAAAGCCATCGACGCCGAATTACATCCCGCAGACCCTCACAGGCCGTTTTGATATCAAGGTTGATGCCATGCTGATCGTCATGGGTGCATCAGATAGCCCTGACTATTTTCACAGCTCGCCTGCACTCGTGATGACTAGAATGCATTAATTATAAAAACTACAAGCGAGGTACGATACGCTATGCAGAAGGTATGAAGCTGTCCAAGGTCTAACAAATCTATCACAATCAGTAACCGAGATCCTTCCTGAAGTGTGGAACCATAAAATCTCTCGACTTCACCAGCCAGGCAAACCAATCACCCAGGGTAAACCCTCCGAAGAAACCAAAGTAACCCATGCCGCCTTTCTATAACAACCATGTCAGGGTCAAGCCACGATAACTCCCTTGCCTTCTGACTCACCTTTCCATTCGTGATCACAATCATCTCAGTAGCACCCGTGTAGGTCTTCGTCGGGGTGGCTCCGTTCAAGAAGCTCACTACGTTCCCCACGGTGACGGGAACGTGCCACATGAGTTTGGCTGCCTGCTTCTGCTCGGTCCAATCGATGATATCGCCCAAAGCAAAGATAGATGGGTGATTGAGCAGTTGCATGGTTGGCTTAATCTTGACGAAGCCATGTCCGTTCAGAGCGTCTTCACCAAGGGAAGTCACGTAGTCGGTGTTGGGGCGGCCACCACGAGCAGATACCTACATATACTGGTGAGCTGGGTAAATGCGCACACACAACAATGCACGTACCACTAAGTCGGCGTCAGAAATGTGCTTTCCACTGCGAGTAGTGACGCCAACAACACCCGCTTCTGGAATGTCATCGATGTACTCATTGAACATGAACTGAACACCGCGAGCATGAAGGCGTTTCTCCAATCCCTTTCGGAGCGAGCTGCCGTAGGCCGCGTTGATAAGTTGATTGCCACCGTGAACAATGGTGACCTTCTTTGTCTGTATTGCGTGACTCGTCAGAATTGCAGTGGACTGACATAATAAAACAACAAATTTACCGGGTAGAGATCCTTCACTTCTCCAGCCAGCTCTAAGAAGTACTGCATTAGTAATGATGCAATAATACCTTACACGTACGCACCGATACCAACGGCACCCCCACCAACGATCACAACGTGGTTGGCTTTGGCAAAATTTTGGCGCCATGCGTTAACAAATGGCAGAACATCTTCCTCGTTCTCTGGGATGGCAGAAGGACCAGTCCATTTTGAGCCAGTAGCCAAGATAAGCACTGCATATGAAATGCGTTCCCCGGTGGCAAGGACCACAGCACCCCCAGAGACGCCTGGCTGTGCCTCGATGCTAGTCACAATACCGACTTTTGTCTCCCCGTTGCCATTCGCGTAAATCCTGTCAAGTTTGACGAATGAAGTCTCTTCCAACTTCGACTCTGCATCCACGACAAGACGGACGGAAGCAGGAAGGGCAACGGCGTATGAGCGAGAATTGATTAGAATGAGGTTGTATCTTCTCGCGTCTAATTTTTTGCTGAGTAGTTTAGCAACTTGGAACCCAGCAAATCCACCACCAACAATGACAACGTTTTGTTCTGCCTGCCCGGTCATTCTAAGGATAAGTGGGTAGTGGTGGTGGTGAATCAAGGAAGTTTAGCGTTAAGGTACTGCGGGTGACGAAATATGCTGCCGACATGATTCAACGCGTTCTTTTATACTGAACTGCTTCGGTGATGTTGTTCGAGATTCAGAAGTGCCCGAACCTGTCGCAAGAAGCAAATTTTGCCAAATGAGGTAACAGGTTCTCGCTGATTGCGTCAGCAGCTTACATACAGTGGGCGGGCTTATCCAGGCTTATCCATGTTGTCTATTCTCCAGCAAATCGGTGATTGTGTATAACCCTTTCTAGTCAGGTCCGCAGTGAGAGCTGCGATGCTCAACTGCTAATCGACAATTTCCGAGACCACAGTGCCTTGAAAATTAGGTAGAAACCTCCCATGTGAGAGTGGGTGAGAAAGGTTTTCGGCTTTCCCCAGAAAGAACGCACTCAAAACCATCAGTGAATTCATGAGTCCTTGTTTTGGTGGCGTTAACAATTAAAGAATGATATAATTTTGCTCCTGGCAGATAAGGTTATTTATACTTAAATAATTTTGCTTTATATATGCATAGGTCTGCTGTTGCTGCAAATGTAGACTACCATGAGGCATTCATGGAGACTTTGCGTGTTCACAACGACTCAAGCAAGTAGACACAACTGCTCAAATGTTAAGCAAAATTTAAACATTCTCATTTGTGCTCAATTATGTTCGGAAATACAACAGTATTGATGGCTTTGTCAAGGAAAGTTGCGGTCGCACAGGTCACCAACTTTATATTACCTTTGGAACTTGGGGCTATGTTGCGACATGGACCATTAGCAACCTTTGAGGGGATTACGGTAAAATTTCGGTCATTAGTTGAGCTTTTGCATTTCCTTTTTTTTTTTGCTTGAATTATAAGATTATTTACATCATTATGATGACAAATAGCTTTGAGATTTGTCATCAAACCTAGATAAGTGCAACGAGAAGGAACAACTTCATGCATTGCTCAATGTTGGTCCTTAAGGTATGGTAGAGTAATTATGTGGTAGTAGTTTAGGGTTTTCATTGTCACTCATTAATGTTTGATTGAGAAGCCTTTATAGTACTAAGCATCATATCTACAATTGCGCCCTTTGGGCCTTGTATGTGAGAGATTGCAAGCCACATCCTTTATATTGTGCATGCAAAAGACACTGAATTTTGTCCAAAACTTCCTCAGGAGGAAAGATGGTGGAATAGCAGAGGTCATTCCTTCTACATGAGGTCTGGCATACTCAACTCTGCCAGACGCTTCTTGGCGGGAGTATCTGATTTCCCCATCATTGCGCATCAGCAATATTGCTCCGCTGTGCTTGATATCACACATAATCCTGTATACCTTGGTGTGCATTTGACAGTCTGATATATCCTGTTTTTACCCCAGATGGCTGAAAGAAGGATCAGTCATTCAATATCGCATAAGAGACCTGGTACACTATATTTTTGGACGATATGTACATGTCTGTAGTGTAGGCGCTTCACATCAATGGTTGGTACTAGTAGATGAGCTGAATGCGATAATGCCGATCACAACTAGCTATACTTACTGTAAGTATTCTCTTGCTCTTAGAGTGCTATTCATGCTTCTTAATTCGATTCAAATTTGCGCGTACAATCCAAGAGGAAATCCCAAAATCTTTGTGAAGACATGTGGGTCGCGCCTGCTCATTTTGGGTGCAGACAGACTAGAGTACAGGTAGGGTAAGCTATGTGGAAAATCAGTACTAGAACAGTTCAAATTCGTAAGGTCCTAGACAGTGTACTTTGAGGAGGCCACTAAAGACCACCCCAAAACATATTTGACAGGCGAAACAGCAGAGAACTTGAAGAGATCCTCAACCAGTGGTACGTTTGGATAAGCTCAAGAAAGGCAGGAAAGCACCAACTTCAATAGACCCTCAGGTGAGCAGCGCATACAAATATATGCCCTGCATACTGGGGGAGAGGGGAGAAGAGGACGCATGTCTTCAAAGACGCGTGGGTTTGAACTCGACACAGCATGAGACTCTGTGGAGTTAGTGCCTTACACCCAACGTCGAATCATGGACAGTGTTTCTGCTGAGAATGTCCTGCAGAAATTCAAGCCACTCAAGAAAGAGGTTGAGGCTCGGCGAGATCTGAAGTAAGCCCGTCTGAGCAAAACTGACGATTTGAATATATCGTTGGAGTGGATAGTTGAAAAGGAGGACCTAGAATTCTGTCTTGCGAGAATGAGCAGCCTGAGATGCAGGAGCAGACATTATCCTGGCCAGTGAAGGCGCTGTCGATGGGCGCTCCCCTGATCTTTTCACATAACTCTATTTTTCCAGTTGCGTAGAGCTCAAACCTCCTTCAAGAAGGTCAGTGATAAATGGGGTGGCACAATGGTAGCACGTACGCACTTGGCAAGCTTTTCAACTCAGGCGTGACTCCCTCTACGCCCTTGAAGGTAGGTATCGGATAGCTATACTTCATCATCTCCAGATCTGAGCGTAGATCAAAGACAGTCAAAATTCCTTGCAAGATCGTTTTCGTGCACCTTGCAATGGATTGAGTTAGCATATATTAAAAAGACCTAAAGAATCAACCTTCTTTGTTGATGCTCGAGAGCTCTGCTGAATGATAGGCATAACCGGCCTTTGTCGCTACATCTGAGGATGCACTCCTAACGGTACCAGTGCGTATCGCGGAAATGTTCATATACGGCTGCACTGATCGCACAGTAACTTCAATAATACCATTCATCAGCCTCGCAAATCATCAAAACAAAAGACAGACACTCACGGTCAAGCTTATAATCAGAGGGCTTGTCCCACAAAGTATTCCTGGCAGCTCCAATAACCATGCTCCAACCATCTACTGCTCCTGGATATCGTCTCCAACGCCGTTATGCAGATGTGCTATTGTGGCGTACTGCGGAGTGCACAAGGACTAAAAATGTAAGGAGCATCTCGCCTTGAACCGCAAAGGGTTGATCTGGGTCTGTGAGGCGAATGAGCGTGCTCAAGATGTCTGTAGAAGTAAGAACTGTTAGCTACAGGCGCATCAGATAGATGGTGGTGGGGCACAGACCATTTTTGATCAGAAATTTGAGCAAGAATCAGTTGAGCTGACCGCACCTGAGAAAACTTTGGCGATGCTTGGCATGTTGCATGGAGGATTACAGAGGAAGCTTGATGCTGGTGACGGGACGAATACTTGCACTTGAAGCAAAAGGCAAGCCGGCAAGCGACGATTACATAAGTAAACAATTCCTTTGCATACAGCTGCGACGGCAAGGGTCCCAACAGAATTGCTATTGACTTGAAGTATTGCTGATTCGTTAGATGTAAAGTTGCGGTAGCTTCTATGTAGTACTATGTACTAGTAGTAGTGAGCTTGAGATGAGTAATGCGTCTGTATTCGATCCAGTTACCGGCCTTAACATGATCGCCATAGATAACGCGTTCCATGAAAAGATCAACTTTATCGTAAATGAAAGAGTGATCAGCTTTTGAAAACTGTACCTTCTTCCCTTTTGGAACCTGTTCTAAGCAGGAATAAATGGCCGCAACTGTTGACATGAACAGGCGGTCAAGACTCTCAGCCTCTCCAATATATTTGTTGTAGCCGAGAGTACTGACAGCGTCCAAGAGAACGTTCCAGATCACCGGGTGTTCCAAAGGATAAGAGTGAACGTCGAAGATGAAGGCCAATGTTGCGAATTCGTCTTCTGGCGTTGCTGGTGGAATGAGTTCCTGGACTCTCTTCATTGCGTAACTCTTCTCATTGAGAGCTTCAGGAGATCTAGCTCCAGGGCGTAGGGCATAGCCTTGAACATAATGAGTTTCGGCGACAGACTTCAGCTTGCGCATGATGTCTGACAGCGGTTTGCTCAGATGATTGTAGAGCGCTACCCAGTTCCTGTCAGCCCAAGCGGCAGCGCTGGCTGTTGAAGCTTATTTTCAAGAATTTCCATCAAATGATTTAACACTCACCTGCGTCCGTTGGAAAGTGTTTACTTGCAGCGGCCTGCAGCTCAGCCTTCACTTTCAACTCTCTATCTCCCTGGTCTGTGAGCCTCGTTTGCCTAACGGCCTCCTCCTGCATCTTCCTCTCTACTTCTTCCACAATCGTAACAATCTTGGCGTTATCCTGCGGTTTGCGAGGATCGTAGTCCTTGAGCGCCTGGGGCGTCTTTGGAACGCGTCTGGATTTCATAACACCCTGAAATTGATCTTTAGTAGGTGAGTGTAAGAAAGAACCAACGCAACGTACAGTCTTCTTACTGACTCTTTTCCCTCTTTCCCCATCCATGACCATAACAAAGTTTAACGGCTTTGCAGCAGGAGCGGATACAGAAGCTGAAGCAACAGGGGCAGGTGCAGATGGGCCAGGAGTAGGAGAGCCGAGTGTAGGAGGGCCAAGAGTGGATGGGCCAGGTGTAGGAGGGCCAGGTGAGGAAAACGCATGTGCCTGGTGTGGAGGAGCTGGGGAGTGAAGCGCACCGGATCCAGATGCTACATGGTGAGGCGCTGGAATGTGAGGTGGAGGCGCTGGGGAGTGGAGCGCTCTGGAGCTAGATGCTGCAGCAGGTTGAGGCGCTGGAAAAGGAGGCGCGGGAAAGTGAGGTGCTGGCGTGTGAGGCGCTGGAAGTTGAGGACCTGGGACACCTGTAATGCAGGATTTTAGTGTAGGTCAGTTTTGTAGTAAGGCTGATGCGGCTCACTACTGAGCAGCTGGAATAGAGGGTTGTTGTAGGGCGCAGAAACATATCTTGGGGGTCCATTTGTCAAATCTTCAGGAAAGTCTTCTTCAATTCTACAAATGATATCTTGTATATCTTCAGTATCATCCCAAGGATATTCTGCAGGTTCAATGTCATTATTCCAAGGGTAGCCGCCTCCTGAGGGAGAAATATCCATCAAATGACTGCTGGGAGGTTGCGATGATAAGGGAAGGGTATGATCATGTAGTTATTGATCTTATCCAGCGCTTCCAAGTCAGAATCAATGATTTTTCAAGACCAAAACTTCAAAAGGAAAGCGTCAATGATGTCTTGGATTGGAAGCATCAAGAAGCTTGCATAAGTTCTACACCCTAAACTACAACAAAGGCCGGCCACGAGGCGAAAATACGAATGATGAGATTGGTAGACAAATGCTATCTTTTAAATCAACTTTGAGTAATCCAATCACGGTTATCAGCGAAAGAAGGCGATACGTACATACAAAAGCGGTGTTACTCCTTGGCGCTTTGGGTGCGTAGGCCGATTGGGATCCTTTCAACAGACAATGTGAAAGGTCTTTTGGACTCCTTCACATGACGCTGTAGAAGTGCGAGTTCTGCATCAGTCTGGCCCAGAGCTTTCTTGTCCCTAGCTTGTGCTGCAAGAGAATAGGAGATGTTGGTTGAAGGGTGTGGGAGTGTGGCCTGGCGATCAACCAGCATCCTCATGAAGAAGTTCCTTTCACTTTCTGCCATGGCAGCCTCCAGATCCGTATCCCGGCTAATAGAATGAAGGAGGGTGTGCAACTTGGATGTTTCATCTAATTCTCGCTTTGCCATCTCTACGCGAGTACGTTTGCGCTGATAGACGGCTTCTTTGTAGCGAACTGCATGGCGTAAGGAATCATGGGAAAGGCCCTTAAGGCCTTGTAAAAATACATCAGTAGTCTAGAAAATATAATCAAATGGAGCCAGCATTTTTAATCGATTTGGAAGGGCTTACCGCTTGATTCATTTCTTCAACGTTGTTATTGCAGGGTCTCCCTATCATCCTGTCAAAGATGTCATCATCTTCAAAGGAAGCTGGGCGAGCATAAGGATGGTTGTAGGGTTTGTGTGTGTTACTCTTGAGACCAGTGCGATATACACCTCCTGAATGCGAGCGCTTTGAATCCGGCGTTAAAGGCAACCTGCAATCCCCTTCATCTGTACTGACTATGAAAAGTTTTAAATATTTCAGGTATATACAAAATTTAAATCTTTAATTACCTGAGCAATGAGAGGGGGATGAAAAGGGTGAAGTTGGAGGAGGCGTGCTGGGGGGAGATAAACTTGACTGATGATGGGTACTAGTAGGAGTGCGCCTGCCAAGAAAGGAGAATTCAGCTGAGGACTCAGACATTTGACTGGGAGAGCGTGGCGGCGTTAAGTTTGAAACATGGGAGGAGATAGTACTACAGGAAGATTCAGGTTTCATGTTGGACTGGGTGCGATATGGCAGCAGGGTGGGCTTATGCTTATAGCGTTGAGGTCGTCTTACAAAGGTGCGGCGTGTGGTTTCCGTCAGAAACGTGGGGAGTTTCAACCCCAAGCTGCGGAATCGGAGTTTCAAGTCCTGATCTCTGTAACCTCAGTATTATTGTTGCCAATGAGGGGGGGGGTAGGCTTGTTATAAGAATCGGCGTTGCTGTATTTTAGCATCATAGTTCCGGGGAGGAAGCTGAAGCACCGACTGTGGGAAAATGGGTGCTCATAACTGTCGCGCGCGACAGTTTCCCACGGCCTTAAGTAGCCGCCGTCCAAGGATTTGCTGAGCTCTGAAGGTACTAAACCTTTACTTGACGCCATGGGGACATAAGCTCCTTTGAAATGAAAGAATCTAAAACTTGAGATCAAATAATTCACTCAAAAAGAAGGAAGATCGTCCAACATATCCTCATCCAAATCGACCTCCTCATCACTGCCCTCTCCCTCATCTTCCAGCTCTGAGTCCTCATTTAAATCCGTATCATCACTAAACCCATCATCCCATTCTTCTTGATTGTCTCCACTATCGCCCTCTACATACTCTTCAACATTCATGTCTTCAGGCGTCTGTGAGGAGGTAAGACAGTCTCTTGCCATCTTCCTCAACAAAGGCGGATGCCCAACGCCGTAAGGTGTGTAACGAATGAACATATCCCTATCAGCAAATCTATCAAATGAATGGTTAAAGGGTGGATTCAAGGCAGAATCGATATTTAGACTCACATTCCAACGTAAAATTCTTCCCAGTCATCTAACTCACCCCCAGGGCGTGCAAATGATGGTCCATGGCGCAGGGCGCTTACACCTCTTTTGGATGCAAAAGCAGGAATCAAATGCGCTCCTCGTATCACTTGACCAGGATCAAGAAATCCAAATGCATCCTGATCCGTCTCCTCCACAAAAGCAACCTTGGGAAGACGTGCTACATGCGTACCAGATTTGTGAGTCTGTAGCATTGCAAACCATCTGACCCACAGGACTTCTAGGTGCTGCCTTACCGGCGGTTCTCCTTGGTTAAGCCATACCTCCATGTGGTATATCCCCAGGACGCGTGCATACCAGTAGGGATGACTAGGAGTCTTCTCACCGGTAAGCACCATAACATCAGGATGTGTCCTGGGATTGATGGTGTCGTATTCCCTTCTCAGGTCGTACGTTGTGTAGTGAACTTGCAAGGTCTGCATGGAGTAGATGGTATTGTTGGGAATGATGACTGTGTTGCGTTCTTCTTCAGTGAACTTGCGATCGCAATGGTCAACATCCAACTTCTGTAGGCGGTAAAGAATATGGTCCTTTAGTTTGGGTATGAACTCCTACAAAAATTGAGCGTTTATTGGAGACATATTCAAGGTAAATGCTCCTACCTTAAGAGCAGGATCTCCTGCATGTTCCCCAAGAAAGGTAAATAACTTGACCGGTGTGTTTTGATTAGTACCAATGCTATATCCAGTCGATGTGGATATTGAAGGCGATTCAGCAGTTGACAAATGATTGTTAGATGCAGATAACGCTCCAGCTTCTGCTACCCTCCTAAGTATGCGTCTTCGCCTCTCATGTTTGGCCAACTGCGACGGAGTATCTTTCTTGCTAGTAAGTGGATAGAAAGCTTTTAGCGCTCTGTGAGCAAGCTCTCCCTTGTTGTAACATTAGCTGATTGTGAAGTAAGTGGTGATGAGATAGTGGCGCACAATTTGGGTAGTGAATGAATCAGTTGTTCCGAAGATACTGATGGTTCTGATATAGTCTCCCATAGCGTGAAACTTGTATGTGGCGAGATTAAATTTTTTGACCCTGGGGCCATTGGAATCAGCAGTTGCGTTCTGAGTACCAGAAGACTGATCAGCCTTTTTTTGACGAGCCGCCTTCTCTTTTGGTAGTTCCACTGTAGTGAAGGCGTTGCAAGTATAAAAAGAAAAATGGCGCAACCTTTGAGACAGATTAGTGAATGTTTCTTGTAGAAAGCTTAATGTAGAATCCGAATGAATTCTGAGCTTTGCAAGAGCATGCCACTGTGCAAAGCGATATAGGAGGGACTGAATGATTGCATCATGAGGCGCTGGGAACAGCCCCTCAAAAACAGGAATAGAGCACTAGATACAGAGAACATGTTATTGGCGCGAACATGAAGCATAATGTAAAAACATCATACCTGTAAGATATCCTCAAAGTCTCTGGCTGCCAACTTTTTCATTTCAGACGTGTTATTGGCAAATGTTCTTATCACCCCATTGCCAAAGGACGGTACCAGGCGAAATCTTGGGTTGCAAGGTGTTCAATAGATGTCAGTCACTAAACACCGATAATGAGCGGAGCCTCACACCTTTCATCAAGGGTTGCTACCAGTTTATCACCACCAGGAATAGCGTACAGAAGCCTGAGAAGGTGGGTGAACAGAGCCTTCCAGGTTCCCAGTTCACACTCATGCATGAAATCTACCACCAGCATGCGAAAAGGGTCTAGTCCTAGCGTTCCTAGCTTCTCAACAAATTGGTTCTGTGCGCACAACATGTGAGTAGATCAATACAGTTATACCGACAGACCAAGGTTACCAGTACAGGGACCCATGAGCCTTCTCCCAGCGCATCATCTACCTTCGCCCCATCTACAGTGTTTCCCGCCTGATATATAAAATCTCTGGCCTTCATAACCCTGGTAAGAGCATATGAACGTAGATTGGCCAACCGATTTCTCATATCTGTTACAAGGCCAAGCAAACCAAATGAAGATTTTGGAGTGAGGCAACGCGGGCAGGGACAATGTCCCATATCCTTGATTGTAGCTATTAAGACTCTGCAAACGTGTACATTAGATGTTAAACAAGAGAAACAGATGTATCATACTTCTCTGGGTAATCTGCGGAATAAGTGAATATTCTTGGGAACACGCGGCGAAGCACACCATCAGCGCACTTCAGAATAATCCCATGTCTATAGGCATGACAAAAATCTTCATCTAATAGAATTTGCCAACATGCTTGAAACAGTTCTCTGCGACAGTGGGTTTGAAGCGAGGACATTCCTGTTTTTGATATACGTGGTAGGCTGCTTAGGATATCCTTGATACAATCAGGAAGCTATGATGGCAAACAAGTTAATGCTACAACAATATGACGTTGCTGGCGACAGGAGGACTCACCGTAGGTAAAAATCCTACAAGGTGACATGCCCCCGATGTTGGTGATGATCGAATGTATTTTGTAAGGTTTCCAAAATACAGGTAAAGAGGCCAGGCCTTTGCGGTACCAAAGTTTGCGAGGTGCGTGGCATCAGAAAATAACATCAGGCCTGCAATAACACGTTCTAAAGAACACCCAGGTTCTCTTGGGAGCTTCTGGATACCATCTTGAGCTTCCAGCCAAGCATCAGACGTATACAGCTCATCATATATGCGCTCTTGATGTCCGTCCAGAGGATCTTTCCAGAGGCGTTTGAAGGGTAAGAGGTGGAATGCTCCAGCCTGGATGTCAGAAAATGCTGATCGTATTACTTCAAGAAGAGGGCGGAAATGGAATCCTGGAACAGTGTAAGGCCTAGCGCCATCTTCCTTTGATTTGGTAGGTATGCTGATGGTGACGCTAGTTTCAATCCAGTCATCTGGAAATATGATCCTGTCTT